>JAQZBX010042425.1:0-22026 GCA_029593785.1 Cabassous unicinctus
ACACCCGCTTCCTGCCGTGAGGTTGCTGCATCAGCCCACCGCACCGCTCAAGCCGGCGTGCCCTCACAAGGACGCGAACCCGGGCCTCCCATATGGTAAACGGGGGCTCTATCCACTGAGCCACACCTGCTTCCCAGGCCCTTCCTCTTGATTTCCCTGAAACACCACTTGCACAAGCCCTCGCTGCATGCAATTACCTTTGAGTACACAGCAAGCAGCTTAAAACAGAACACAAAACATCCTTGTCCTTAAACAGCCTTTGGCCGCTGGTGTTCCCCATAGATTGACGACATCCTGCTAGGTGGCTTAACCCCTTGTCTTTTCTGCTCCTTCTCTGTGCTGCTTCCCAGACATACATTTATTTATTTATTTATTTATTTATTTATTTATTTATTTATTTATTTTTGTACTAATGGCTTTAGCTATCTATTTGTTTCAATGCTGCCTTCTAAATCATGCCTTGGGGCCTCATCTTTGCTAAATAAAAGGCTATTTATTCCAGCGAGAAATTATTCTACTTCCTTACAGATGGAAATTACCATAGTCACTTGTGGTTTTAATTTAAATAGTAATTTCTTTATTCTGCTATAAGACCCAGCAACAGGGCTTGAATTTGGAGAGGAGAGGTGATTACAGTTACAGTTTGGTGGCTGATTTCAGACTTATTGCTATCCAAGGAGATTGACAGCATGCTTTTGTATTGAGGAGAAAGGGGGTTCAGTGTGTTAATTGAAATTCTATAAAAATTCTTGAACTCTTTTGGCTCTGGTGAACTCAATGTCCATCCTTTTCACTTTTCCTGCTTCCCCACCCTTTCATCCCACTCCACCTCCATCACTGCCTAAACACACAAAGAACAAGAAAAAAAAGCATTTTCTTCATTTGGTGGCCATCAGGTTCGCTGGCCTTGAGGCACAGTGAGGATGATCCCAGTTCATCGTGTGGGATGCACTGGATTTCCAGCTTTGTCGGCACTTATGCATATATAACAAAGGCAATGGGAGAGTGCAATTCCAAAGGACACATGATTGGGCCTGGGGGTTGTAGAGTCCTGGCTCTGGCATCTGTAGCAGAAAGAACTCTATCAAGAACCACTGGGGCTCAGGCAACGTTTCTGTAGCTATCCCAGCTAAGTGAAACACAAAAGATCCTTATGTCCTCCCAAATGCAACAATGAGCGCCTTAGGCCTTGAGGTGCAGCAGTTCTGCTCCATTTTATTTTCTATCTTCACTGGCAGCAGCAACAGCAGCAGTAACATTGATAGGGGCAGATTAGCAGCCTGGGATCACAACACTGCGGAAGCAAAGGGACATACCGCTCCAAGTCTGGGCTCAGCAAGAAGTGACAAAGAATAATTATGTACATATGTGAGCACCCCTGAGCAGGGGCTTCTATAAAAAACTGAGCTCCCCTGAGTCAACAAGAAGCCAGTCAAATGGGGTTGCTCACTGCTATTGATATTTTGGGTTTAATATGATGTGGCTGCATTTGCAATCAGCAGCTGCTAACAACTGAGACACTGGGATTATATAACTATAAATGGCTTTTGTCTCTAAGTCTATGAAATTCACAGCAGTACCAGGCTACACTGCTGTAGAACTATTCTGTGGACTTTGACCCATTCTACTTGCAAATGTTTTCCAGAATGCTATGAGAGAAATTGTTATGCAAAATATTAGAAGAATAACAGGTGATAATATCTGAGCACCACCTATATGTATTCAGTTAAGTGTTTTACTTATGATATCTCATTAAATTCCTACTACAGCCCTAAGGGGTGTTATTATTCCTATTTTAGAGATGAGAAAAAGAGGTTCAGAGATTTTAAATAAGTTAAAGTCAGACAACTAGTAAACACTGAAACTGCTAAATTGAAAACATGAAAAGAAACCCTAGACTACAGCAACTGAAAGATTATGAAATACACTTCTGGCACCCTTTTTCCTAGATCAGGTCCCCTAGCAGCAGAATTTGAGATGCAGATTCAAGTGCAAGTGACTTCATGAAGAAATCCGCAAAGAAGACATTGACAAAGCGGTGAGGGAAGCAAGACTGAGAAGGGCAGGAAATCAAGCAAGAGTATGACGTCAGGTGATGACCCACAGAGAGTGACTTCAGCCTGATCCCACAGGGGAGCTCCAGAGTGGAAGCTACACCTCAGAGTTGTCTGACCAGAGGCAATGGAGCTGGGCTTTCACGCTACTGCACCTGCTGGTTAGGATAGGCCTCTGAGAAAAAAAAAGAAAGAAAAGAAAAGTTGTGGGCACTGGCTACTGGAAGCAGATCACATCAAATGTCCTGGCACACACAAGCAGTGCAAGGGGATTGGCCAGAGTGCCAACATTATCCACACTACCCATTCAGTAGCAAAGCTGGCTCCTCAATGCTTCCAACGTCATCCCCAGGAAGAGCATACGTAGAGGAAGTACATCCATAATTTGGGTTTAAGGCTGACTGTGCACCCAGGCAGAGTAGAAAGACTGACATCAGCCTTTTTATTGATTGAAACTGGTCTGTGATTTGGGACTACAGCATTTTCAGGTCTCTATAAGGGAGATGAGTGTGTAGTCAGGGAGGCAGCTTGATGTGGCAAAAGGACCACCAGCTATCTAGCCTAAAGCTTAGGTATGATTCCTCAACACACCCTCAACTGACTGGCTCTGTGGCCCTGGGAAAGTCACGTAACCATTATGAGCCTCAGTTTCCTTAGGAGAAAAAGGAAGAAAATTATCTATCCCAGAGTTTGCTGGAATAATCAAATAAGATGATGTCTATGAAAGTGTTTTGTAAATGGCCAACCTGATATAAATATAAGTTATTATTAGTATTAAGTTGTAGTTGGATTAAATAGAGAGAATCTTATATTTCCATTCAAATGGACTGCATGTGGATCGACACAAACATGGTTAGATGTAAATTTCAGGGAAATGGAGTTTTGTCTTATTCACAAAGAACCCTGACTTCTGCCTACTCACTATCCAAACCATCATCCAGCTAGAGAAGAAATGGATTTGGAAAGAAAGCAGCCTTGAGCTTTAGGAAATCCCAGCTCACAATGACACAGACCAGCTAGCCCCTCAGAGGGCCTGGGCCTCATTGCCTGCTCTGCCCTGGAGAGGCCGGCTCCTCACACCTCTGGCACATCCCATGGCCCTGGCCCTCCATGACTCCCTAAGAAAGCTTCAACACCTGATGAGAATATGACATGATAAATACATTCACATGAAGGTGCAAATGACGTGATGGAATAAATGTTCCCTCCCCCATCCCCACTGGGCACAGACTTAACCCAAAGGAATAGCTCTTAAATGTCAGTGAAAAGCTGGTTGGGGAGTCTAGGGTGGATATTTGGGGACCCAGGGCATTAGTCTGGATATTGCATCAAAAACGTGATTTGGGGTGGAAAGATAGTGTTGTTTATATGAAGAATACTCCTCTTGATAGCAACTCCTGAGAGCAGGGCACAAGGTTTTAAGTTATCACAGAATGTTTCTTTCTTAACTATCTTTTGGGCAATTGGATAAATAAAAAATAGACTTTGGGATCAAAACAACCTAAGTTTGATTCCTGGCTTCAGCGTTTACCAGCTGAGTGACTTTGAACATTATCTGAACTTCAACTTTCTCATCTGTCAAATGGAGATAAGGGTACCTCCCTCATGAGGTTGCTGTGGGAATAAAATAAATGCAAATTGCTTAGCACAGTTTCTGCTACATAGCAGGCACTCAACAAATGTTAGCAATAAAATTAATAATAATACGTAAAGGGCCTAGACCAGTGCCTATGACATAATAAAACATTAACGATTATTATGTTTCCTGAGAGTGTTTCCATGATTTGCACTTGACAGATATGCTGTACATGTTAAATTAATGAATACACAAATGTTACAGCCAATGAGATTCTAAATCCATAGAAGAGAGACATGTCAAATCCCATGTTTTTAAGATGAAACATATTTTTCATATGAAGATAAACATTAAGAAACATAATAAGAAAATATTAAGATAAAAACCTATTTTAAGATGTTTTAAGTCCTAAACATCTTAAAAATAGTCCCTCAGCTCAGGTCATGTGCCATGCCATTGTCAGAGAACCTCTTCTCTACCCAAAGAAGCAGAGCCACTTAGCAGCAGGCATGGCCTTCCCAGGCGAGCTGAATGTGACGCTAGCACACACACAAGCAGGACTGTGAGTAACCAAAAGTTTCTGCCTGGAATTGGGGCAGGAAGTGTTGTGACCCTGGGATTGTAATAATTTACCCAGCTCCAAATCCAAACGTCAAAATCGGGAGCACATCACAGATGTTTGTGTTTGTATCCTAGATGACACCTATTTTGACTTTGCACAAAATATGGAGCCATTTGGTAACCAAACAGCAATCCATGTCAATAGGAAATACATGGCACTATCAGTATCACAATGCAATGTTTCACATCTCTCTTTACAGCTACTCTTTCCACTGGCAGATAGTCCTTCCATTGTAGATTCTGAAGGGGCAGAAGAAGGTGGATTTGCTTATTCAGGAGCCATTGACACCTTGAGCCAGGCCTGAAAAAAGTCAGAGGAGGAAACCTGGGAAAGGACTAAGTGAGGCAGCTGGGGAATGGTGGATGACAACTCCAAGAAAAGCTTGTGTAACTAGCATCCTCCTGGACAAAAGGGAAAGAATCATACTGCCTGAAGTCCAATTTCAAATAGATATTACAAGAGGAACAGCTGAGGAGTCCTGAGAAATGACAACCTCTCCAGTGAGGAAGGGATAGGAGATATAATATTTACTGAATACCTACATGATAACACCAGAACTGTTATTTATTGAGGACATATGCCAAGTTATAAGCAAAAATTATTTCATTCCTCTGCACAATAATCCAATGATAGGTACTATGACTCCCATTTTAATGATGAGGATTTTAAGGTCTGCCATGTGCAACATAGCTAGTGTGACAATTTGAACTTCTTTTGTGAATCCCAGAAAAAATTATGTTTTTTGAACTAAACCATTCCTGTGGGTATGAGACCCTTTGGTTGCATTCGATTCAGTTAAGGGATCTTGGCTAGATTAATTGATTAGATATCTTGTGATTGGACTATGTCAGTGAGGCATTAACTCAAGTTGGATCTCAGCCATCTTGCTGGGTAAAATATAAAATGAGAGAACACAGAGAGAGACAGAGGAAGACGGCTGACATTTTTGACCCTGCCATGTGAGAGAGGCCTTGAGCATCACGAGCAGCTGAAGCTGAAGCATGAAGTCCTCAAGAGGCTGGGCCCACTGAGCAGCTCAAGGCTGAAGAGATGAGCTGCATGCCTGATCGCCCACAGCTGAGCTCTAGGAGAAAGCAGAGAGAGACCAGAAGACCTGCCATCTTGCCTCACCACATGGCAGGACGTCAGGATCACCACAAACTGACTTTGGTGAGAAAGCATCTCCACTAACTGACTTTGGTGAGAAAGCATCTCTAATGGTGCCTTGATTTGGACATTTCATAGTCTTGGAACTGTAAGATTTTCCCCTAATAAAATTCTCTTTCTAAAAGTCAACCCTTTTCTGGTATTTCTACATTGGCAGCCTTTAGCAAACTAAGACAGCTAGTAAATGGTGAAGACAGGATTTGAGCTCAGGTCCGTTTTACTCAAAGCCTGTTTCCCCCACTATATAACACTGCCTCTAAAAGTTGATGAGCAGTGCAAAGAGATGAGGCTAATAGTGACATAAACATCAGTATTTATAGGTTACTGACATGTCTAGAAAGTAATAGTAGGTGTTTTACTTAGAAGCCTGCTTTGAAATGCATAATAAAAGTAAATCCTGCAGTTGTGGATTAATTTACATTTTGTTCCTTTGTTACTATAGAAAATTTCTCTAAGCAACAGAAAATTCCATAATCCGCACCTGCACAGGCATATACCTGCCCTGGCTAATTATTTAAGACATTGTTCAAAGCTATGCTCCTAATTAACAGTATGCAATGTCTATGCCAAAACATGAGTCCAGCATCTCTCACAGTCTGGGATCCATCTGGTCTCCAGGCCCACACTGCCAGCGTCAGGTATGGCTGCCGTCCCCACCAGCACCTCTACTCCCACATCACATTGGGGAGGAAGAGTCCACAGTGGGTAATGAATCAATAATGCTCAGCCATTTCCCTGGACTCCATTGACAAGCATGGCCAGTTTTCTTTCATGATTAATTGCACTTGCTTTTACATGAGGATTAATTCACTTTTCTGGAGAGCTTCTCTGATTTTCTGCTATTAAAAAGCAAATCTCAACAATTCCCTAGCTCAGAAGGACTAGAGTCCATTCAGTGTAGGTGATCACAGTTGTCAAAATCCACGGCTTTGGTTGATAGAGAGCATGGTTACAAACAGAAGGAAGGATTGATGTGTGCATATATGTGCGTGTGTGTGTAAATTCATGTAAAAGGCACATCCATGAACATAAACATAAATCTCATACAATTTTAATTTTTATCACTGAGGTGAACTATATGTCTCTTTGTTCCTGGTTGCCACCTATTTCAAAAAGCCTACTAAAATAAATGTAAAAACAAATCAGGTACTGCACATTTCAGATACTATTCTAGTGGAAAAAAGAGGAGCAGATAATTGGAGACATATTCACAATTAGACATAACACTCTTCAAAGAACAACCCCCAGTTAATTAATGTTTGTCAAGCACTTTTAAAATCATATAATTCAACATCCTAGACATTCCCACCTAAAGACAGGAAGACAAAAGGAGGGCAATCCAGCAGAGGCTAGTCTGGGTCTTATCTTGCTCAGTTATTCATCAGATTTACCAAAGCAGTGGGAGGTAGGGGAGGGCCACACGAACACAGAGAACTAAATTTCCTTAAAAGCTATTTCTCTGTCTCTACTTCTCATTTTTCTTTATGAGGGAATGGGTAATAATTCCTCTGAAAGTCATTCCACAGGAGCAGTAACATCAATTCCTAATTATTAATATCACGATTTGTTATTTATTGAGCATCAACAGTGCATTAGATGTTGTACAAAACACAGATAGCCTCAAGTCTTAAATCAAGCAGACTCACTGAGAAATACAGGTCTTTAGCTTTTTTTCCTTTTTTCTTTTTTGACTGGTTTTTGGCAGTGAGCAAGATAGTGAGGTGCTGCCTACCTTGGTGGGAAGTGTCATCCTAGTATTTGGGTTGATATCACCAACCAAATAAGAGCAGAGCATTTACCTGAGAATCAAATTCTCTGAGCTATGGAAAGGACCTTGAAGAATGTCAAGTTCAGTGTTCTCTGAATTCATCTGAACATGCACCCATATTTAGTAAAATATTTGATCATGTACCCTGTTTTTATATTTTCAATCATAAGTTATGTACATATACTATTGTGATGATACATTATGATTATTATAAAGCATACAAAATTAGAAATTTTTAAAAGATAGTGTGAGGATAAAATGTTTTAAAACAATTCGGTTTTTAAGAGACCCAAAGAGTTTTTGCTATCACTAAAAAGACACTAATCATTGATAAAATTTCTTACAGAGAATACTGTGATTGAGTATGATTGATTAGTTTTCTAAATCTTGGTTTAATACTTTGTGATACAGGGTTTCTAAAAGTTTGGTGCAGTTTTAGTGATGGTCATTGCTAAGAAAGATGCTTCTCCTTTGAGAAGCATGCCAATCCAAATGGGGGAAAATGTATTGTTGGCTGGACTTACTAAATCATGAAGCTTATTTTTCATCCCATCCACCAATCACGTGAAAATTTTTGTTGAAATTTGCTAGTAAATTACCATGTTTCCTGCTCTGTCATTTGTTCTTACAAACAAATGGGAATTGACTATCTTTTAATACTTTTAATTTGTTCAAAATATACTGAAACTCTTCATTTTAAAATCAAAATTTTCCAAGATTTATTTAATTATTTACTTTCTATTCATTTTTAACACCCCTCCCCACCTGTTTCTGCTGTTTTGGTGTCCATTCGCTGTGTAATTCTCTGTGTCCGTTTCCTGCCCTCTCTTCTCATCATCCTCCTATCTTCACCAGAATTCGATCCTGGGAACCTCTGATGCAGAAGAGAGGTGTTCTGCCACCTGCACCATCTCAGTTCCTGGTTTTTAGGTGCGTCTTGTCTTGGCTTTCCCCTGCGTCACTCTCCTGCTACGTCATCATCTTGCTGCCATCACGTGGGGCCTGGGGGTGGGGCCTGGGGGTGGGGCCTGGCGGTGTGTCCGCACACCTTGTATATTTTTTCTTTATTTTACCGGAAGGTCCTAGGGATGGAACCCAAGTGCCTCCATATGGGAGACGGACGCTCAACCATTTGAGCCACATCCGCACCCTTAAAATCAATTTTGAAATGCTATTACTAGGTTTTCTAAATTTGCAATGTTGTGGTTTTTAAAGGTTATATACACTTATACAGTTTTGGCAACAAAAATCACATTAATAATGGAAATGCTTCTAGCCATTATTTTCAAAATGCTTTCTCCATAGCACAAGTTTCTTTCAAACAAAGCAACTGATTTCTTACCTTAGAGAAGAAGTATACTAGTTTAGTTGACTTGCTTAAAGGCCTTCATTTAGGTCCCATTCTTTCAATGATTGACTGACCTTGGGAAAGTCCCTTCACAGTTCTGTGCCTCACTATCCTCATCTGTAAAATGGAGTTAATAGTCCCTGCCTCCTAGGGCTGTGTGAAGAGTTAGTTAATGAACTCATTTAAAACAGAACATTGCCTGGTCCATACTAAACCCTAATAAATGGAACATGTGAAATGTGTTTATATTCTTTTCAAAATTTTCTGCTAAAAGGCATATCAGCAGCTAATAATTGGACACATGTCTTTTGTAAAAGAAAAATATACACCAAGTTTAAGTTTGACTAGACTAATTATTTCAGCCAAAGACAATCCACAAACCTCTCTGTGACACGAAAGATTGTCATGACTATTTCTCGTTTTTTCCAAAATATCATAAAGATTCTACTATTTAAGATTCTGTTTTTAAGATATTACAATCTGTAAATTTCTTTAATAGGGCATATTGAACCACAATATATGGAACACACTGATGTCAATGAGCAAGTAGAGACACCACACCACCTCTTCAGTATTGGAGGACTCCCAGTACTCCTCTGGTATCCTATGTGACTTCTCAAATGTCACACAAGACTGTCTGATTCACTAGATACCAACTATTAGTAAGCTTACTTTCAGATAAAATACAAATATAAAGGGCATGTGATTTTTCTTCTGAACTCCACTGTGGAGTCCACTCATCTGGTCCAATGGTCTCCTAAAAGAGATTCTCTGGATTCCACTCAGAGCTACTAAATCAAGACTCTCAGGGGTGAGGCTGCTTCTCAACAAGCTCCCAGCTCTGCTTTGTCCAACAATCAGATGACTTTCTAACCTCCCTACATGGGAGACTCTTTTACCATATCCATCTTCTTGAACATTTCTAATGATGGAGAATCAACTAAACTAATATACTCCTTCTCTAAGGTGAGAAATCAGTTGCTTTGTTTCAAAGAAACTTGTGCTATGGAGAAAGCATTTTGAAAATAATGGCTAGAAGCATTTTCCATTATCTCCCAGTATAGCCATCTCATTTTTTATTCCTGTTATTGTCAGAAAGAGTTTTCTTCTACCTCATTGTGATTTTGCCCACTGTTTTGAGTATTTTGCTCTCTGATGTGTTACAGAAAATAATTCTCCACCATCTCTTCTACTCCCACTCTCCTCCCTTGGCCCTTCAATTAATCCCTGTTTGACTTGATTGCTAGGATGGTTCCCCATCCAGATTTCCCTGCCCTGGTGGCTCTCCTCCTTGGAAATATTGCCCAATGTCCCATGTGTCATTAGATGAGGGCAGAGCGCTGTGGGTGTGCAGCTTCCTTGATTGGGTTGCAGTGGCATTGTTAGTGCCAAAGAGGTTCATCATGCCCAGCCAAGGTCCACGTGTTCTCTCCATTTGAGATGCTTCATGGAGATGCACAACATACGTTGACTAACCATAGAGATAGCTTTCAAAATTGAGCTGAGGTATTCTCAAACACTTTTCAAGACTCCCTCTATGTCTACATGCATATAATACACTGGTTCACAGTGTGAGGTACTAAAGATCCGATAGTGTCTATTATGTTTGTCTTAGTTTTGTTTCTTACCATAAAAAACATGGCATCAGGACAAACATTGAACCTAGAGTCAGGTCACTGGTATCATTTAGTCCCAACTCTGCTGTGTGACTTTAAGCAGGACTCTTACCCTCTCCACCCTTCTCGTTCCTCACCAGTAAAATGCGACTATCGTTGCCAACCCTCCCAGCCTCAGAAAGCTTTAGTAAGAATTAAATGAGTTAAAAATTGTGAAAGCCTTTTATAGTAGTAAAAAAATTATAATATATATTATTATTACAGTGTAAATTGTAGGCACTTAATAAATATTAATGGGGAAATGAAACAGATAGATAAATGATAGAGAGCAGTCTGAATAATGACAAGAAGGGAGGATCAAGGAAAGATAAGACACAACATCAATTCAAGCTCTTGGAACCTTAAAGCCAAGATAGTGACACAGAAAGAATCAAAATGCTTTAAGTCCAGCACAGTGTTTAAAGAATGCAGGGTTTGGTTTCCAGCAAGGGATCAGCTCACCCGAGATTTCTATAGCTCTGTGCAGTTAATGAGGCATCTAGTAGCACCTGTTCAGAATTTATGTAGGAAGAAATGTAATGGGTAAGATGCAGGAGCTAAGAGGCTAGGCTCACATTCATCAAAGAGCATTGCTAGTCTTACGGGGACAGCAACATATTTAACTGCTGAGCAGCAAATCCCATTTGACTGTTTAAGTAAAAAGTAATGATTAATATCAAGCTAGAGTGTGTGTCTTTATACATTTTATTAAATAAAATGTGCTAATGGCATATATATGAAATAAAAGTGCATTTTCAACAAGTTTTTCATTCTCCTGTGAATTAAGCGTCACGGGATATTTGGTCCTATGCATTTAGCCATCCATCCACTTATTCAAACAGACATCTCTTAAGTGAATATTGTGTGCCAGACTTTATCCCAGGTACAGCAGTACTGAAAAATGGATAACCTTACAGTCTGGTGGGGGATAGAAAACAAAATGTAATAAGATGATAAGGCAGCCTCAGAGTGTGGTGGAATCACAGAGGAAGGGCTCCCTGGAGAGGTGAACTTTGAGCATCAGGTCAGGATTTGGTTAAACATAACAGAGACCACTCTAGCTAGTTTAAGTAGAAAAGGATCTAATACAGGGAAATAGGCATTAACAAAATCATTGAAAGATTAGGAAGCATAGTCTCTATGCTGATCGTGGATAATCATCAGATAATAGAAAAATACTGCATTACTCCCCAAGGAGAACTGCCCTCTCTGCCATATTCAGGAAGCTGATGCTTCTGCCAATGCAGCTGTTGACTAGGAACATACCTCATTAGCAGCTATCCAGGGATCACTACAACTATTGGTTCCTGTTAGATCTCTACTGGTGGAAAGAAGGAAGGAAGAAAGGGAGGGAGGGATGGAGGGAGGGAAGGAGGGAGGGGAAAGGAGGGAGGAAGAAAAAGACTAACACATTACCATTGCCCTTGACATTTAACTCAGTTCTGGATAAGTCTTGTGTGAATGCATCTGATTAGCAGAGCCCTAAATCATGTCTGGAACCGTAGCTGCAAGAGAGTCTCTTTGCAGCCTCTGCAGTACAGGAGCACCAGGAGGAGGTTTGGGCAGCTGTGAGTGAGCCCATATACTGCACCCATAAGGTAAAATGAAGAGATTTCAAGGCAGAGAAGAGGAAAGGGCTGAAGGTAGGAGGAAGAGCATTTACAGAAATCTAACCAGCACTGGAACTATGCCCCTGATGAGTTATGAACAGCGCAAAAGACAGTATGTGAAATGTTAAAATCTTTTTGGTCTTCATTGTTACTGACATTGCAATATTAAAATCAAATCCACCTGAGTGCTGTATTCTAGAGGCATGAATATGAACTCAGTCAAGAGGCCCTTATACTCTTCCCGGCTCTCTCACTAGAACAGTGTTCCCTTGGGTGGGTCACTTAACATCTTTTGCTTCATTTTTCCCATCTCTAAGACAAGGAGACTTTTCATGAATCTCTGCTAATAAAACAGGAATTAATGAGAAATAGGAACAACAAAACTCATACTATCCTGGTATGAATAATTTTATACACATAGTTTGACATCCTACTTAATGGGAGCAAGGAGGATCTTTATGGTATTAGCAGAAATTCATCTTATGACCAGTAAATTCCTTTCCTAATAATATAATATTACAGTTTTTAGAATGTTACAATAGTGGGCACTCAATAAACACATGTTGATACGAAATAAAAATGTAATAATTATGAAATTCAGTTTCCCTTAGAAATACAGGACACTTCCCAGCTTTCCTCTCCTGGAATGTTGTTGAAACTTGTAATTGTGCAGCACATATTGACTGGCAAGGTAATAAATGAGAAAGCCAGAGCTTTGCATTGTTTACTGGGCCTTATGCTCAGCCAAGGTTTGTGCTTGGCAAGCAGAGTTGTCTTCCATTTCACAGTTTTCATGAATATGTAACTCTAGTTACAATAGATGTATTTCATGCAGTTTGGAAAGCCACATGTTATTTCCTTGCTATAATGGCCTCCTCTGCCCCTGCTTAGAGGTGAAGAGGCTCAGCAGCTGTTGAAGGTCAAGCTGCCACTGAGTTACTGAGTTACAGCACACAGACGGTGGACACAATGTGGGGTGTAAATCACCTGCAGGAGCACAGGTGACATTAGATGGTGACTAACTTTAAATATTTTGAGTGTGGACCAAGGAGAAAAAAGGAATCCAAACAAGCTATGAGAGATGATATATAATCAGATAAGCTTTTAAAACAGGTGATGGGCAGAGAAAATATAAAGAAACATGGACTAACTATTCCATTTGATCAGAATAGATTTTCTCCTTCATTGTCCCCACCTACTTGAGAGTCAATGATGATCAGAACGGAGGCCAGTGCTAAACCAGGAAGCCACAAATAACCCCAGAATAAGAACCTGGGAGCTGAAAAACTGAGTAAGTGTCTTCAAAGTCACCATCTACTGCATGCTAGAAGAAGGGAAGTGTGATTCTGGGTTTTGAGCACCCTCCCGACGAATAGAGTTAGTAATGCAGGTCTCTGCTTTATCTCCGTTTCATTTTTATACACACACACACACACACACACACACACACACATGCACAAATGCTTGGGTAGAAAAAGAGAAATTTCATAGGAATGCTCTGTGTTTTAACTAATTAATAACTACGAAATAAGAAATATAACTATACTATAATTGAATTGTCATCAGCAGTACAAGAGGGCAATGCCAAAGTTTCCTTGTACTTATAATGAGCTTTTTTCCTTATATTAAATTTATTTTCTTTCTCCAAGCTTATGCCAATTATCCCTGTCTTGTCTCTTTGACTAATTAGAATATCTGATCCCTACTTTCTTCCTAACATTCATAGTGTTATCTTCTGGTCTTACTGCTTTTTCCCAGAAAGTAGCTACCACTCCTGATTTTATAAAGAATCTTTTCAAATATATTACCATTTCAAGAGATTTCTTTTGAATCCTGGCCATATTGACTTACTGTTATTTAAAAAAATGAAGTGTTTAAAGTTCTTCATGTCTGCAGGGTAATGAACACTAATGACATCTGTGTGGCTAGTTCAAGGTGAGAATTTTTTCCTCTGCTTTAATCTCCTTAATATGTGGTAGCCATTAAGAGTTTATAAAGAGCTATGAGGAGATGGTCTTAGGTTTGGGGTATGGTCAAAACAAGGATGTTATAGAAGACTGACAACTCTTAAATTGGTTAATAAACTGTCTTTAAAGGGCAGGAAAGGAACTGTGGAAATAGAAGAACATAAAATTTATGGAAAAGAACTGCACACTAAAATAGAGACCCTGACACATGGTGTAGGTCCTTGGTCAAAGGGAATCTCAGAGGCCATTCTCCCAGCATTCTCTGGGGCCATCACAGGTCCTCACCCTGACATTAGTGCCTTCGCTATGGAGGACATCTTTCCTCAGCAAGCAGTAATCACGCAGACATGGCTTGGTTCAGGAGAGTGACCAGCTGGTTCTCTAAGCCTGAAGAGAATGACTATCAGGTTCACCAAGAAGGCGTCTTCCCTCAGCTGCCAGAGGACCCAAATTACCCTGACAAAGTGCAGGTGAATGGATGGGTTAGCCAGTTCCTTTAGGAGATAAGAAGAGCATTCTCCAGTCATTTCAACCAATACCTCATGCAGGATTCACAAAGTAGAGAAGATCCTAGAGATTTCTTATCTAAATATCCAAACACAACCTCATATTGTATTCACAGTCTCTGGATAATTGCTCTTCTTTTTGTTTCATTTTGCCTGAACAGACTCAGTGCTCATGAAGTACCTAAGATTTGGGGAGAAACTTCCACAGAGATGCGATGTATTAACCACAAACAATACCTTTGACAACTGCAAATTTTCTCATTTTCCTCAAGCAGCTTACAGAAGAAAATTGTCTTATTAATTATTCTAACCATTTGCCAGTCATTTGGGATTTAAGTAGGCTTTTATGTGTTTTAAAACCACATTTGTGTTAAATACTAATGTAAATGAAGCACAGAAATGAACAGAAATGCCATAGTGTAGGATTACAGTTCAAGAAGTTGGTAGTTTCTTCCCCCATTTCAGGTTAGCTCACTCTGAAGACATTAAGCTATTTTTAAGATGTTCTTCCCATCCAGGCCTCAAGGACAGATTTAATTTTGTACAACTCTCAGGCTTGATGGCTAATAGCAAGAATGCTGAGTGCAAACATCTGGACTCACTATGGGAAATCATTTCCTTCATTTTGAAAGTTGGGGCACAAACCTGAGTGAAAGGCATGGAAGAGCTTCTGTGCCTCAGTCACCAATTAAGAAATAAAATGAAAAGTGTTCCTATGAAGTAAGGAGTGAGACTGACAAGAAATAAAAACTGAATTTCAGAGTGCATTCTTTCACCATCAAAGTGATATTCGACTTGGAATTTGTATATTTAGAAAATGGTAGGGCAAGAGACATAGAATACAGCATTTTTACTCCTCTTTTTTTCTTTTTCTCAAATTTCATCTCACTGAATTCTTTTTTTTTTAAGATTTATTTATTTATCCCCCCCACACACACACGCCTTGTTGTTTTTGCACTCGCTGTCTAGCTCTCTGTGTCCATTTGCTGTGTACTCTCTGTGTCTGCTCGTCTTCGTTCTTCTCATCTTCTCTTTAGGAGGCACCGGGAACCGATCCTGGGAACTCCGATGTGGGAGAGAGGCCCTCAATTGCTTAGCCACCTCAGCTTGCTGGTTTGTTTTCATCTTTGAGCCTTTACTGAGTTGCTGCTCTTTGTGAGGTTACCTGCAGTTACACCCTTTATGTCAGTGACCCTAACATGGCTAACATGGACCCAAATCTTTCTCAGTGACTCTACTTGTCACTTGTCCCCTCACCTCCATCACCAACACATCAAGAATTACATGTAGTAGAATGTGGGAGTAACTATCGAGGGCAGAGTGGAAGGGAGGGTAATGTAGGCTATCACCTCTGATATTTTTAAAATCCCATGGTAGTCCTTTCAGCCATCCCACCACTAGCGATTTCTCTCCAGTTAACCCCCCTAGTTATTTTCACCTCCCACAATTCTACTGATCCTTCTCACCTCTCTCCCTTTACAGCTCCCTTTCTTCTCTGTACTCGCTCTCTCAGCAGAGATATTTAGCATCTCTTTTAATATCTTGATACCTACCCTCAGATCCTCACCTAAGACCCACAAGCAGTTGATCAATGTATTTTTCTAAATAAAAAAGTTTCTACCCTAAGGGAAATTCTGGCATGAGATGTCAAGAAAATATTTTTTCTACACTACAGATAGTGTATTTAGATTATATAGACAAACAATCCAAGTGCCCGAATTAGATCTAAACTCTACAAAGTTGCTGTTGCTCTCTTGTCACTAGGGATGAAGAAAGCAGATCCTCAGTAGAGCCTAAGGCCAGCATGAACTGGCCTGTATCTCTCTTGGCCTCAGCCTGGACCACTGCCCCTCTCTGTCTCTCTGCTCCAGCCATACTAGCTTCTTTCAGTTCATTTTCAACACGTACTCCCTCCAACCTCATAATCTCATGGCATTAACCCTGCTGCTCCTCCTGCCTGGAACACTCTTCTCTTTCATCCCTGCCCAGTCCCTCTCTGAGCTAACTCCCAATCATCCTTCAAATCTCAGCTCAGTTCTTAAGTCATCTGCAATGCCTTTTCCAAGCCCCAAGACTGGGTCACATGCCCTTATTACAGACCTTTATGGCACCCAACGATCTTCCTTCGTGATATTTATTAGTTTTTAATTACAACAGAAGCTCTTTTAATTGAGCTCCTCAGGGCATTAACTGATGTTTTCAAATCACTCTGTAAAATGTATTGACTATTTGCCCAGAACATTATAAATGCTTGTGGCTTGTGCTGTCTAGTGCCCTCATCACTTCTGTTTCCACCAACTCAGCTGTGTGCTTCTAACGAATCGGTTGCTTTTGTTCCCAAACCTGTTTATGGCAGTTGTACTTGATTACTATGATTATGTAGTTTAATTAAATAGTACACAAACTAATCAATAGGAAGCATAAAAAGGAGAGCTGCTGTTTCCATGAAAACTAACTTAAATGTGTTGAAGAGACCTGAAAAAGCTGGGGGGAAATGCTGTTAAATTAGTTGTAGCAGGCAAGACAATTGTTTAAGATTGGTAAAAAATAATAAAAGTCCAAATGAATTCTGCCTTCAAATTACTTCACAAGTGTCTTGAAGTTCTCCCTCTGCTTTAAAGTATCTGAAACTGGAAATTGTAGATGATAACACATTTTGAGAGTGCTTTGTGTAAGAAAGATGACATAAAACTGCAATCACTGGATTGATCTTCAAAGAAAATACCTTGGCCTATCAAATTTTCCAAATCAATGTCCATTTATGTATTTTAGGCGAAAATAAATGTTTAACTATATATATTTCGTTATGATGTCTCACTTTAACTGCCTTATCCAAATAACTAACCAAATACTGGTCTTGATCTCATTTGAAAGGGGGATTTCTACAGTAAATATTTATTGATGTGATCACTTGATTTATCTCCTCCAGTTGACTGTAGTTTCCATCACAACAAGGCACATTTCTCATTGATTCTCCAGTAGAATTTCTAGGGCCCAGCACCTGGCATAAAATAGGCACTCATTATTATGTTGAATAAACAAACGAAAAATAATTCACTTCGGTGTTGGGACATGTTTGAGGACAATGGTGTCTTTTCTTTTCCACTGACAAACTAGCTGCCCTGTTTAATCTGAACAGGACTCCCTGGGTCTGTGTGACTCTGAACTAGGGAAAAAAGAAAGGCCTTTTTACTTTACTCTCCTTACCTTACACTATAAGAAATCTATCTTCTACCATGATCCAGGCTTAGTGAACATAACAAATGGATTTAATCCATTAAAATGGGAAAAACTTTTCCCATTTCAACTCCATTTCCTGCGTCTCTAGGTAAACAAAAACTTTCCCTGAGGAAATAATGCAAATAAGCTCAGTGATTCCTCAAAGATCCCACAAAGCACGAAATATTGCTATGAACTAAACAATGTTTCATTTACATTTAAAAAGAAATATGAATGGGGTAATGGAAAAAATAGACGGGGGTTAGGAAATGCTTTCAAATCCCTGCTTCATTGTGATCTCCCTACCTAAGATTCAATTTCCTTGTCTGTAAAATGGGGCTGATAAAAATACATGCCCTTCCTATTTTACAGAATAATTGTGAAGGATCAAATTAAGCAATATGTATGAAAGCCCATGAAATCCTACAAAGGGTGAAATAAATATATACTATTATTATTTCTACAAGTTCCTCAAAGCATATTTTCTCCACAGATTCAGCCCATGCCCTTCTTTGTGTCTGGCAGACAACACACGATTCATTTCTTTTAGCACAGATACAAATAATCTTTTGTTATTGCACTTGAGAAGAGGTTAGAGGCTACTGATTTTGGAGGAGATAGCAATGGTCCTGCTCCAACAAACCTTCAGGGAAAGCCACGGACACTCATCCTGAATCTACCCCCAGTCTTTTTAAGACAGATATAGAGGGAGGCCCCTGTGAAAACTGTAATTTCGTTGCCAGTATGAGTTTAAACTTCAACAGCTTTGGTAGCCATCTGTAAAATGTCATTCCTGTCAGTTCCATCCTAGTAGCTCAAATAATAGGAAATCACACATCCACCTTCCTCAATAAATGTAAAAGTCTACAGTCTCTCTATAATATATGTGCACTCAAGCTATACTAATTTATTATACAATTACTTTTATGTTTCAGCATTTTATTTGGCTCTTATACTACATAATTAATGGTGTTTACAAGGAAAGGTTGTTTAACTAATGTAAATGGCATAAGTGGATTACTGAGCAAGCCTTAAAACAAATAAACATTTTTTTCCTTTTAAAATTTTCTTCACTCTCCTCTGAATGTCTGGTGCAGGAGCAGGATTTTTAAATTGTCAAGGAGAATATCGAAATCAGGCTTCTGAGGTCCATTTTCCCCTCGTAAGACAGGCTTATAATTCAGTTTCCTATAATGGTTGGCCTGGGGGAAGTCAACAGTGACCCAACTGACCCAATACATCCAGACTCAGAAGCCCTGACTTTTCTTTGGGAGGTTACCACTGTTTTTCTCCATGACCTTAAATATATAATAATATCTGGACCTTACAGACCATTTCCTGCAGGTTGCAGTCCTGGGGATGAGAGTCTCCTGAGATAAATAAGCTCACTATTAAGACTGGGAAAAGCACTAGGGAGGAAAACCTACCAGGTTTCTGAATAACTCCACCATCGTGATTATGCCACCCAACTGTGGCAACTACTGGGATTGTTCCTACTAGTCAAAGTTCATGTTACATGTTCTTTGAGAGGCAGCACAGAGCCAAGTCACTGTGAAATAAAGTTGATGATAGTCATTACCTGTTAGACATACTTTATTTTTCTAAGGTATTCAGAAGGGAAAGCATTGACATCAATGGCTATTTCTTTACTCCTGCTCTCCTGGAGGCAAAGCGAGGGATGGAGCAGTATACCTCCCTCCATACCCACACATCCAGCCCTTTGTTGGCTTTAGGAAGGAAGCCTGGCTCCATGTCATCTCTGACCCTAATGCAGGACATTAGAAAGAACAGGTGATGTGTCCTCTAAAGTTCCCTTGGAGTTATCTCAGGTGTTGCAGACCAGTCTGGCCCAGCAGGCTTCCTCTAGAACAGGGTTCAGACTCAGAACTGACCATGGAGTTGACAGGGCCTTGAAAACTCAACCCAGGGTAGCTCTGAACAAATATTCCAGAAGACAGTGCCTGTACTGGTTCTATCCAGATTCCCAGGGAAAAGCCTTATAGGACAAAATGCAGGTCAAATACCCATGGACAAGTATGATTTGAATGAACAAAATTATACAAGGTTCAAGTCTATATTAACACCTTCATACCCTGTAGATACTCTCATGTTCAGGTCCTCATCCTACATCAATTGAAACATACTAAATCTGTATACAATCCACATTTAATATTTATGCTGTGAAAGAATTTTCATAATTTTGCTTTGGAAATTACTTGGCTAAAGTAACTAATTTAAAATATGCTTGTGACTTCTCAACATTCATCCCATATATATCCTACTTTGTGGGAGCATTTCATCTAAAATCTGTATTCAAATGTAATGAAATTGTTATGAACATTAAGTCCAGCAGTAAATGTTATGTTTTGTGGCCATTAATAAAAGTTTGTTAACTTCTATTTTGAAGTTTTTTTCCCCCACATTTTAGAGACAATAATTTTTTCCTGGTTGGACTCAAGACATTTTCCCAAGGAAAAGCTCATATGCCCAGCACTTGATATCCTGTACCAAGAGGCTAAACTGGTCCTGCTGGGCCCGTGGCTCTCAGGCAGACACCTCACACTCCCAGTACATCCAAAGAGCATGAACTATAGTGAAGTCTCAGGGATTCCCAGCCATTTTGCAAGACTCCTGCCTTCAGCCAAAACAATAACAAGGAAGTCTTATGCCATGTGCTTAATAACCCAAAAAATTCTTACTAATTAAAGTCTGAAAAGTTGCAAATCTGCAGCTCCTTAAAGAAATTTACCCATTATGAATGCTAAAAGCCTTCATTGTTGGCCTTTGGTGTAGGAATACTCTGTCTTTGGTGCACAAAATCAGGTTTCATAAATTCAATTTGTTTTATGAAGCCTTGTTTTCCAACAAGAAATGGGATTCAAAAACTGATCTGGAATTGCATTTTGTGCCACAAAATGTAAGTTAAGCATGTGTTTATTGACTAGACCCAAAATTATTTCTTTAAAGATATTCTATCAGCAATTGTTAGCTGGAATACACTTTATGGTTTGACTTTTTTCTTGAATAAATTAAGTCTTATCAGAGTGTATTAACTCAAAAATAATCATAGGTATCCTGCTGATAGTCACAAAACCCTTGTTTTAACTATCAGCAAATGTTGAAGCAGTAAAATAAGAACCTGAAAACTTCACATTTTAAATGTGTCTTCTGGTAATATCACTTAATCAATGTTAATTCCTGAATTTGGTTTGCTTTGTTTTTTGTTTTTGTATTTTTTTAAATCCCTGAGTACATATTGAACATATAGCAGCAATCTCATGATAAAATCCCCTTTCTGCCATTTGCTAGCTTGAGAACTTGGACAAGTTATTAAGCCTCCATTTCTTCACTTTTAAAATGGTACTAATAAACAATACTTGGTAGGATTGTTCTGAGGAGTAAACAAGTTAATGAGTATAAAGCTTATTGACAGCAATCAATAAATGCTACCTTTCAGTATTACTATTACTAATCATTTTCTCACTATTTACAATGCCACCATTCAAGTAGCCACCTGGACTACTTAGTAGCCTCCTTAACTTCCCTGCTTTTAATCTGAACCCACCGTCCTCCACCCCTTCTCATCTCCTTACTGTAGCTGAGTAACCCTTTCAGAATGGAAACGCAATTAGTTCATCTTCCCCACATACAAACAAAAACACAGTAAAACAAAAATTTCTCTAGCTGCCCTTAGCACAAACCTCAAAGGCCCTGCATGGCCTGTTTCCATCTCTCTCCTCCAACTCCTCGATATCCCAGCCTTACTAAGTCAGTCTTCCTATCACTGTCCAGGCCATGCACTTCCAGCTACATGGTTTCCTAAGGCTAGAGGGCTCTATTCCCAACCCACTCCCTTCATCTCAGTCCAGAATCTACCTCCTCAATTAGATCACATATCTTTTCATAGGTCCATATTCCTTCCCTTTAAAGCACTTAGTTTAGTAAAAGTTGACATATTTAAAGGATTATTTACTAATGTCTGACGCAACAACACGATTTTAAGTTAGGGAAGGCTGCCAGTTGTGCACATCATCACCTAACCCAGAGAAAGAAAGTAGTAAATATTAAATAATACATAAATGAATGAATACAAGCAAGAAGGGGTTGAAATGGCCTAGACAGTACATTCTCAGAAAGTTGCCTCCCGCAACACAGGCTCTCAAACACGCGGAGTCACTCCCCCCCACACACACACAGTTTGGTCTTGTTTTATTGCTACTCTTTTCATGCGTAATAGCCCTGGCGTGGCCACCCTTGATAGGGACGATTGGGACACGTCTGAGATGAACGATTACCGCCCCCCCCCCCACCCAGCGCGGCGGGCGCTGGGCGGAAGCGCCGGCAGGCCGGGGGCGGAAGCGCCCGCTCGGGGCGGAAGCGGCGAGAGTGGCCATTGGCGACTGGAGACTCAGGTGGGTGCCCGTGGCCTGGGCGCGTCGGGTGTTTACACGCGGCCGCAACATAGGCGGCAGAGGGAAACCCGTAAGCGCTTTGCTATACCCTACGCTGCCAATT
Source organism: Cabassous unicinctus (assembly GCA_029593785.1). NCBI lineage: Eukaryota > Metazoa > Chordata > Mammalia > Cingulata > Chlamyphoridae > Cabassous > Cabassous unicinctus. The sequence goes on from JAQZBX010042425.1 coordinate 22,008, forward strand.
TCGAATTTAATTAAACCCG
>JAQZBX010042426.1:0-22016 GCA_029593785.1 Cabassous unicinctus
AGTCAAAAGACCCCAGTGCTAGCCCCAAGGCTGCCACTCACTAGCTGGCTTACTTTGCCTGAGTCATTTAATTTCTTGGGCCTCAATTTCCTCACCTGCCATATAAAGAGGTTGGGTTTGATGCCTTTCAGTATATTAATCACTTGAATCTGTTATCTTTATAAAATAAGAGTAATGTGCTCTGAGCTCCCTGCAAGGGTATCCTGATAACTTAAAAATCTGCTGTCTGGGAGAAAACAAACAAGCAAAGAAACAAGAAACCCCACCCACCCAAACAGAAAACCCCCTGGTGTACAGTATTTGTCAGTTTCTGTGGTGTAAATACACGCACTATGGTTGATTTTAAGCTATCAACATGAAGTCACTAACTAAGGGGTTGGGGTGGACTGTGCAGAATTATCTCCTATCAGCCGGGCTCCAGCATACCACTGCCTCCCTTTTCAGGTGGTTTTCAGGGAACAATAGGTTGCCAGCAGCTCTTACCTCAAAAAACATAATAAGAAAGATAGCATGGGGTGAAATTTTGGGCCCCTAAGTCACATAAGTTTGAATTTTGGCTCTGCCTCTTATTGTATAATTCTGGCTAAGTCATTTTGCTCTCTAAACTCTTATGAAGAAAAGGGAATAATAATAGTACTTAAAGCACCAAGTTCATTCATTGTTTGAACAAATGTTAACTGAGCAACTACTGTGTGGCAGTCACAGTACTAGGCTTATTGGGAGGATTAAGTTTAAGAACTTAGCTAAATGGCATGTGTCTTAATGTCTCACCTCTCAGAGAGTTTCTCTAGCTTTGGTCCTTGGATATTTCTCCTTCCAATGGACCTGCCTATGCCTGGGTGACTCCTTGATCATCATCTCCTGTGACCCTTCTCTTCTGAGCTTGTATCCATCATCTACAGGCCACCTACCCTGAGATGTCCCACAGGCCCCCCAACTCAACCCAAATGGACTTATTAGCTCTTTCCATCCACTGCATGTGCTCCTCCTTCCATGTGCCTGCTCTCAGAGAACAGGGCTATCATTTCCCCAAGTGCCAGAAACTCTTTTCCTGAAAACCTTCCTTAGTACCGCCTTCCATAGGAAGAGCAGTTCCTTCTCAGTGTTTTGCTCAGACTAGCAGGCTATACTGGGTCCAACTACAATTTTATCTAGTGGAGTTCTTGCCACAATCAATATTTGCTGAATTAAATGAGTAAACCAATGGGGAGAATTTCATACACCATAATGGGATTTTGGGAAGCTATTTTGGGGCATAGAGAGAGCTATTGATCTTGCTGAAATCACATCACTTCAGACAACTATACATTCTATCATTCCTAAGCTGCAAGCTGGTGCTTAGGAGGCAATGAGATTGGTGCAAAATTGATTGATTGATTTCTTCATTCTTTTATCCGGCATACACATTTTGAACGCCCATTTACGTGCCAGGTACTTTTCAAGGTTGTGGGGGTACCGAGATGAGCAGAAGATGCCCCTATCTAGTTGAGGAGAAGACTTGAAATTAAATGTGTGCTCTGACAAGAGGCTGTCCGCAAAGCTCTGCACACAGAGGGGAGAGAGACAGGCTCTCACTGGGAGGATGAGGCGGAGCTCTGTGGAGGGAGTGATGTGATGAAGAGCTTGCCAGCTGGAGAAAGGCGTGGGGGTGGAGGAGGAAAAGGAACTCCTAGGCGGAGGGAACGGCATGTGAAAAAATGGAGGTGGGCAATGATGTGGCACTGGGGCACTGGCGAGAATGTCTCTGCAGCCGTCAAGTGGGGCAGGGAGTCCCTTCGAGACTAAGGGCTCATGCGTCAGGGCATCCAGTGCCAGCGCACATCAGAATCCCATGAGTGCTGCCCGAGGGGGCAGACTCCTGGGCCCCAGCAGACCTGAGGAATCCTAGTCACGGGGGCCAGAGGGGGCGCTGGCGTCATTGTTTAGAAACTCTAGCTGGGATTCAAATGCCGTCAGGCCTCAAGGTTCGACCCGCAAGGTTCAGTGACCTGCCGTCCATGGGCACACAGACAGAGGCAGAAACAGGTCCCCTGGGTCCCCTGAGTGACCGTGAGGAGCACCGAGGTCTAGTGCCGCCCTTAAGAGCAATACAGCTGCCTGCTGGACTGCGCCGGCTGTCACAAGCCTGGTTTTCTCAGGAAGGCGCTGGTGTCCCTTGTCTGCCTCGCGGTGAGGGCTGCAGCTGATCCTCGAAACTGGCATCCTCCCCAGCCTCATCGGTTCCTTGGGTAATGACAAATCTCTTTCGTTTGCTCCCCATTATTTCATTGTAAATGAGAAAGTAATAAAGCGAGGCTGCAACTGGACTAATTAAATCAGCCGTTTCTAATCCCATCGATCCAGGGTTGGAGTTATGGAGGGCTGGAAGCGAGCAAGGCTTTTGATTCAGAATAAGGCTAATACATTTCTGTCACAATGTGGGGATTGAGGAGAGAGAGAGAAATAGAGCCCGAGCCGCACACTGCTGGGGGTGGGGGGCGGGCAGGGGGGCTGGAGTGTGTGCACCTGCCTGTGGATGGAGGAGGCACCCCACCCGGCCTGGGAGGCTCGAAGCTGTTGGAGTGAGAATCTTGGTCTTTGTTCCTGGGAAATGAACAATGGGGGGAGCAATCAGTAATAATGGTGGCAAAAATAAATCCACCCGTAAATAAATACATTTTGAAAAAGAGACCTATGGGAAAGCCAGTGGCTTTTTGGCTGGCCTTGTGTTTAGAAGCAGCGCTTCGGTCCTTTTTTCATGTATAAGGTCATTTTCCCTGTCACACCGACCAGCCCAGTCCCTTCCCAGCTGTGGGCTCCGGCTTCATCCTGGAGCGCCATTCTGAACTGCCTGTGATTCCTTGAAGGCACAAAGTGATCCACACCCTCTCGCCTTTATTCAGCTAAATCATCGGCTCAGCTGCCCTCCCTCCCCTCCCCATTCCCCCCTCCTCCCCCTCCTCCAGGATTTCTGAAAGAGTGATCCATGGACCACTTGTCTTGGAATCACTTGGGGACTTTGCTAGAAGGACAAACTCCCAGATCCCGGGACATTCCTGCTGAATCACTCTTTGAGGGCTGAAGTTCAGGAATCTGAATTTTAGCAGCTGTGCTAAGCTAAGAATACTAACGTCATGCCACCCCAGGATGTGTATATCCATTGCGGGTGTAGTACCACACGGATGGGGAATGGATGTGTGGGGTGTTTTTGGGGATGTGGGCGGTGGGGAGCATGGGAATCCCTGTAGTTTCTGAGTAATATTTGGGTAATCTAGGCACCTTTATAAAATGTATATATATATATATAACAAATAACATTTATGTAAACAAATGCAAAAAAAATAAAAATAAAAAAAATAAAATAAAAAATAAATAAAAAAAAGAATACTAACGGTTCTTAGCAACATTAGAATTTCAGAACCGCTGACTGCCCCATTCTCTCTGTGTGGGAAACACCTATTCATCTGTCTCTTCAAAGCTCTAGCATGTTGAAATATAAACAGAACTCCCTGTTGTTCTTGGATTTTTCTTGGTCAAAAGCAGTTTTATTTGATTCAAACTTGTAAATTTTGCAAAAGAAGAAAATGAATTGCAATGTCCCTCTTAAAAACTAACAGATTTTATAGTGGTTGGAGAACAAACATCTAGGCAGGAAGAAAAAGAATTTATTTTAAACTAGGAAAGTTTGAGTTCAGTTGTACCTGAAGTGAAAGACGGTAAGTAGAATTTATGAGCTATCATTATCGTTTATCTTAGCCATATTTTATGACTTTCCAAAATAAGCGAAAATATATTTTACAAACTTTGACAGCCATACAAACATAAAGATTTACAAGTTAGGGAGGTAAAAAGTGATTCCAATAAAATAATTTGACTGCTAAAGAGCCTTGCCTTTTTAGTGGAAATAGTATTTTCAGACTGTCCAGGGTCTTTTAAACACCTTTCCTATGTTTGGGGAGCTTCTCACCTTGTGAGTTGAAGAACCAGAAAACTCATTTCCATAGCCTCCCTCGTAGCTAGGACTCAGACTGTCTCCATGTCCAACAAGCTCCACTGGTCATTAGGAACTCTTAATACACGAGATGTGATTTGCCAGAGAGCAATCGGAGGAATCTCACTCCCCTGGGGACCCATTTTGCGGCCGATCTGGGAGCGTCTTGAATGCAGATCAAGCTCTTGGTGCAGAGGTGTCCTAGCATTGGTGCCTGTCAGTTCCCAGCAGCGGATAAACCAGGGTACATCTAGGGAAACCACAGCATGATGCTTCATCACCAGGGCCGTTGAGGAGGTTGTTCCTGGAAGCTTCATCTCAAGCCTGGCTCACCAGCTCTTTCTGAAATTCTCTGAGCTGCTCCCCATTATGCCCCATTTTTTCTAACATAACCTTAGCATAATGATCACAATAGGAATTTACATTGATACAGCTCTATCACCCCAATAGACAAACCTTAATCAAATTCCACCAGTTGAACCACTGGTGTCCTTTCAGGCAAAAGAGAAAAACACTATCTTCTGGTCCAGGGCTTAACCTAGGATTACGTGTTGCATTTGATTGTCATGTGTCTTTAGTCTCTTGATCTGGAACAATTCCTCAGTATTTCTTTATCTGTCATGATCTTGCCATTTTCTAAGAGTACAGGCAGGCATTTTAATTGAAGAACGACCCTCAGTGTGGGTTTGTCTGCTGTTTCCTCACTGCAGTGGGTTGAATTGTGTCTCTCCAAAACTCATGTGCACTTGGAACCTCAGAATGTGACCTATTTGGAAATAGGGGCTTTGTAGAGGTAAGTAAGGTAAGGAGGTTATGGTGGCTTAGGGTGGGTCCTAAATTCAAAGGCTGGTGTCCTTCTGGGAAGAGAAGGGGACACAGAGACACGCACAGGGAGAAAGCATGTGAAGACGGAGGCAGAAACTGGAGTGATGCACCTGCAGGCCAGCAAACACCCAGGAGCGCCAGGAGCCAGGGAGAGGCAAGGGAGGGTCCTTCCCTGCCACCTCCAGAGGCGCTCGGCCCTGCCGACACCTTGCTTTCAGACTCCCAGCCTCCAGAGCTGGCAAAGATTAGATTTCTGTTGTTTTAAGCCACCTAGTTTGTGGCAATTTGTCCCGGCAGCCCTAGGAAATTAATATACTCATGATTAGAGGCATGTTATGAATCTTTGGCAGCAAAACCATGGAAGTGATACTGCGTCCTTCTCAGTGTATCATATCATGAGGGACATGATGTTGATTTGGTCCATTACTCATGATATTTACTTTGATCACCTGGTTAAGGTGATGTCTGCCAGGCTTCTCGACTGTAAAGTTACTATTTTTTTTTCCTTTATAATTATTATGCATCCCAAATCCTTTTAATAGCTTCTTTCCTGCTTTTTCAGCCAGAGTCAGCTTCTGTTGCTTGCAACTAAAAGCCACAAAAGATATATGCATTTACAAAGAAAGGAAAGGGAATGGCACAGAGGACATTTTCCACTTAGGATAAATAGCAGAACATTGTTAAATCTTACCTGAGACCTTCATGTTAGCCTGGTTAATCAATGTTTGGTGCAAAGCTTTGTTTGGTCATGTTTCCTTATCAGCATAGCCTAGAATATTCCATAGCACAGCATCTGAATAGCCAAGTGCTTTTAATCCAGGTGATTTGTCTAACAGGTTCCCTTTAATTAAAAGCTGGTTCTCTTCTTACAGGAGGACTCAAATTTCTGACGTACATTTTTTTTTTTCAAGGAGGGGGCTTGCGTAATTATACAGCCACAAAGCGTCACCTACTCTGAGAAGCCTTCCTGCCTTCTCCTGGGTGGACTTGACTGCCCCCTCCTCTGTGCGCCCAGTCTGCCCCACAGGTGTAACGCTTCAGGGTACCTGGCCTTCACCTGCGGGCTGCAGAGGGTCACACTCCCAGGGCAGGCACCTCGCCTCCGGCACTGCATGCTCAGAACCTAGAGCAGTGCCTTGCACGGGGTTAGTGCTCACGGGGTGTTTGTCGAATCAAAGAATCAATGTAAGAAGACAGGGGGGCGGTAAGTACCAACGTGGCCCATTGGGTCACGTCCTCAGAAAGTGTTTAGATGACCGGGGTCCCTCAGCTCTGTCCCGCCTTCCTGTCAGAGCCCACCGCTTCCTATTCACGAGCATAGTGAACGCTGTGGCCCTTTGGATCTGCTGTGGGGATTCAGGCAGCACAGTGGTGTGACTGTTCTTCCGTCTTCAGCAACACGTCTTTGGCTGCATTGGAGGAAGGATGGGTGGGGAGCCCTGTTAGGTGGACGCTGCAACAGTCAGGACCCAGAGAAGAAGGGGCCTTAGAAGAAAGAACGTTGTCCAAGGTGAGACAAACCCTGCTTCTTGCCGCTCTCCTGCTCTGTGCCCATGCCTCCCTGGTCCGCCAGCAGCCCTGGAACACTGCCCTTGATGCCCCCTTCTCCTTGTGAAGAAATGGTGACTCCCAGATTTGTCTAAAATCACAGAGCCAGTGAGGGCAGAGCCAGGCATCTAACCTAGGGCCATTTGGCTCCAAAGCCCATGCCCCGTCACCCGATCTTCATGCGTGTGCTTACGGGGTCCTTGCACCCCAAAAGTAGCGCAGGCTTAATCGGAGGAAGGCAAAGAGAGAGGTTACGCAGAGCTCCTGCGTTTTCCATGCATGCTGGAGGCTGTTCTGAGAGGCATGCTTTACAGCCCTCTCTTCCATCCCCAACGTGATTCTCCACCTAAACCCCACTGTGGGGTCGGGTCTGGAGGCCAGCAGGGCACCAGGGACGCACAGTTCTAGCAGGCGCCGACTCTTGGGGTTGGGGTTCCCTGCGGGCCTCACCCTGCCCTGACCCTGCTGGACTGCCATGGTAATCTGTGCAACGGGATTAAGGACGGATTTGTGGGAGGTGCCTACTGGTGGAAATTCTATAATTCTTCACCTTTTATCCAATTCTCTCTCAGTCCTTCTCACCATGGTACTTCATCTTGCAGTGTTAATTAATATTTCAGGAAACCTTGATGTTTGAAGGTTTAGCCTTGTGATTTTGACTATTTAGGAGAGTCTCTGAAGATCCATGTTTTATAATCTGTAACTTTGTGAGGCGTACTTTGACTTTCAAGGGCTGTGAGATCGGCTTGTGAGAGTGAATGGCTTAGCTGGCAAGTGAGCCACAGGTGGCGCTGCCCTCCCCTCCCCTCAGCCTAGTGGTGCCCACCCATTATGGCATGGCAATAATTAAGAAGAGCCATTACACATTATAGTGAGTATACTCAACACTGCTAATTTATAAATGTGATTGTGGCTGAAACGGATCATCTAGGGAGGTTAACATCAATTGAAAGAAAGCTGGAGGATAATCTAGGGTCTGTATAACAGTGATTTCAGTGGTGGGTGATGATGGTGGCTAATAGTAGAGATACAAGAGTGTTCCTATATGACAAAGTATTAAGAATATGGAGATACACAGGAAAAATATAACTAATGTAACATATAGACTATAATTAACAGTAATATTCCAAAAATTTTACAGCAATGGCAAAGAAGGTATATCAATGCTAAGGTCAATTACAGTGGGTATAAGGGGGTATGGGATTTTTCCTTTTGGAGTAATGAAACATTCTAAAATTGACTGAGGTGATGACAGCACAACTCTGTGATGAAACTGAGAGCCACTGAGTGTACACTTTGGGTGGACTGTACAAGGCAGGGGACCATAGAATGTGCCCGGAGGAGGAATGGCAACACACAGGCTGTGAGGACCGCAGGGTCCCGAGCCCTCAGGAACAGCCCGGAGGCGGGTGCAGAGGAGTGTGAGACTGAGGAAAGGTCAGAGGCCACGGGGCTGACCGTGTGAGGATGGCCAGTCTACGGACTCTGGCTTCCATTCTGAGGGAGATGGGATCCCCTGTGGGTTTGCAGCAGATGCATGCCTTGCTCTGACCGGTGTTTTAAAAGGATCACTCTGACACGTGGAGAATTGACTAAAGGGGGTCAAAGACAGGAAGAAGCAGGGAGTCCAGGTGGGAGGCTGTTGCGGCCTCCAGGAGAGAAATGCTGGCGGTGTGGACCAGTGCTTTGGTGGGGTGGGGGATGCTCTCCGACTGTGGATACATTTTAAAGGTAGAGCCAACAAATTGGATGTGGAGAGTACTGCTGAGTTTATTTAAGTGAAAGAATTTATTTAATAGCTTTTTAAAATTACTCAGTGCCTTGTTAAAAGGACTGCTAAAGATCTAAAGGAGTCACTTAATATTCCGATTACAATGTACTGCATTTAGAGGAGGAAACACTTTGCCACCACAGATGTTGGGCTAAGCCAGGTTATGGTTTGTAACCCTCACAGTTGTCAAGAGCGTATGAAACTGTTATCTGGCCCCGAGCTTGAGCCAGGCACAGGGAACTAGAAGATGCTGCCAGGACCTAGGAAACTGAAGTGGCAGCTCATCTTCAAGGAGGTGAGGAGCCAGAAACCACATTGGGAATAAGCCGAGGTGGTGCCAGCAGCCTTCTGTGCTGGGAAAGCCAGGGACCCATTGTTCCGAAAAGAAGATTCCTGCAGAGGAGGGGGCGGTGGGACCCGTCTTGGCAACACAGACCCGCAGATGTCTTCAAGTTTCAAAGCAGCAGATTTAAGAGGGGTTGTATGCCTCAGAACAATAAGGGCAGGCTGGGAGAGCCCAGCTTCTCTGTTCTGCTGGCCACACCGGCTGGAGGAAACTTCTCTGAACAGGCGTTATGGCTCTCAGTAGCTTAGGGGGCCAGCCACAGAGCCCAGCGTCCACAGGAAGAGTGTGGCTCTGCTTGGGTGTCTGCTCTGGCATTTCCAAGGCAGGTGGGCTTTAACTGCTGGTATAGTCGAAGTGCCCTAGACTTAGAGTTGCAGACCCTGTCTCTAAGCCCCTGCCCTGCCATCTCCTGCCTGCGTGACCTTGGACAAATCATACAACCTCTTTAAACCTGTTTCTTCATCTGTAAAATGAGATAGAACAAATAACACTGATCACCAATATTTGGTGTCCCTCTGCAGAGGAATTACACATTCTTACACAGTTGAACTCATTTGTGACCATGATTTGCTCTGACTAATGAAATGTATGCAAAAGTGACATATGATATTTGTGGGCAAACGCTCTAAAGAGTCAGTGCATGGTTTAACGTGTTTTCTTTCCCTTGTTTCTGCAATTGAGGAAACATGGATCTAGACGGAGCCGCCATCAGCCTGAGTCCCTAAGGGAATGCAATGTGCAGAAGGCCCTGCCGACCTGTGATGGATATAGAAATTTGAGTGGGAAGTAAATTTGTTTTAAATCATTAAAGATTTCTGGATTGTTTTTACTGCAGCACAACCTGGTTTATCCTGACAGATACACATGGAAATATTCATTTCTCCTCATGTATGTAAGGAAGGATTGTCCTGAACTTTGAATGTAATTCTGGAACATTCTCTTCTCTTCTCCTCCCTAGGATGATTCTTGTTCATTCTCTAGATGTCAGCTGAAATGTCACTTCCTCCAAAAGGCCCTTCCTGGCCCCTCAATGAGATAGTACTTCTACTATTAGAGATTCCATAGAACCTATTTTGCATCTTGTGCTTCCTTTTTGTAGCCTTCATTTAATCTATAATGCCTTCTTGAACAGTCAGTCACACTTCTGTACAGTCCAGGAAGCCAGACCCTTGCCTGTCTTGTTCAATTCTGCACCTACCACCTTGCACAGTGCAGGAACAAAGCAAGAGCTCCAACACTAATGAGTAAGATAAAAAAATCAACCAGCACCCGCACAGTGAAGGCAGCCTCCTCTTTCTCTTTCCACTATCAATGAATCCTTTGTACTTTTACTCTTCTTCCCTCAGGAGCTCCATATTTAGAAAGATTTATGTCTACCAAACAAATTGCCTGTATTACAAAGCAATTCATTTGACCATTTCTTATAACTCAAAGACACACGTAGCTACCGATAAGTTTCTGATCAGCAGGAGATAATCACCATGACCATACCAATGGATAAAATTCCAGCCTCAAGCAAAGCAAACAGATGTTTGTGCTTGTGCTGCTTTACAGAATCCTTCCCTAACAGTTGCTTCAACCAAAAGGACATATAATGTGTATTTAACAAGAGGTCCTGTGGGAGGCATTTTCAGGGTTGGTCAGGCAGCTCAATCATGCCACCAAGATCTCTGGCTTCTTCTGTATTTCCTTCTGCCATCCTTAACTCACTCTGTCTTCGTGCTTGTTGCCTCCCAGTTTTCCCAAGAAGCCTGCAGTTGCTCCAGGGATCGTGAATGCATTCAAGGCAGGGTGAAGGGGCAGAACCAGCAAGCTCTCCACCCCTGTCTGTTCCTCTTCAGGAAATCAGAGGCTTTCTCAGATATCCTGCATCTGTCTTTCCTTTCTGTTTCCTTCATCATAACTGGATTACATGGCCACCCCTAGATGCAAGGGGTTGTAGGAAAGTGGGTACCTGGCCGAGGAGACAAGGAGTCATCCTGAGCCAGCACTTAAGCCTGGCATATGGTTATTCTGGGCAAAATGTGTGTCCATTAGCAAGAAAGAAAGTGGAGAAGGTGTGTTTTAGCCAGCTAAAAGGTGCTGATGCAAAGTACCAGAAATCTGTTGGCTTTTATAAAGGGTATTTATTTGGGGTAAAAATTTACATTTATAAGGCCCTAAAGAGTCCAGCTCAAGGTTGGTTTCTCACCAAAGTCAGTTGACACGTGCTGAAGCAGATGGTTGCGGATCTCTGCAAGGGTTCAGCCTTCCTCTCTCAGCTACAGGCTGGCATAGGGCTTGTTTCTTTCCGGGCTTCCTCAGCTCAGCTGCAAACTATCAGGCAAATGGCTCATCTCTCTTCCTGGGGCCACAGGATCAAAGTTCTCTCCTCTGCCATGTCTATGGAGCTCTCTTTCTTTTCTGTGTATCTTCTTGCATGCGTTTTCTTGAATGAGTGTCCATTTATATAGCCCACCAAGGGGCTATATTTAAGTTATATTATCTTAACGTAATTTAATCAAAGACATCTCAGCTGAATCTAATACAATCAAAGGGGATCACACCCAGAGGAACAGACTTGTTTATAAACATAATCCTTCTTCTTTGGAATTCATAAATAATATCAAACTGCTCGGGATGGCTTCTGGGTAAGCAATTAATGGTGCCTGCTGTAGTGAACAAGAGGGCATAGCCCTCTTACTTCTTTCTCAAAATCATAAAAACTCAAGAAATTTCACACTGGGCACCATTAATTTAGTCAAATCCATTCACTTAACAAATGAAGAAAATAAATACCCAAAGTGGGGAAATGCCCAAAGTTTCATCTGGATGTAGGGGCAGAGTGGGGTTTAGAATATAAGCCCATGTTATTGTTGGATGGTGTCCCCCAAAAGACGAGTTCAAGTCCTAACCCCCAGTCCTATGAACGTGACCTTATTTGGAAATATGATCTTTGGAGATGTTCTTAGTTATGAAGAGGCCAATATGACTGGTGTCCTTATAGGAAGGGGAGAATTGGACACAGACAGAGGGGAAAATACCACGTGACGAATGAGGCAGCGAGTACCATGGATTGCCAGCAGGCCACTGCCAGAAGCCAGGAGAGAGGCATGATTTGGATTCCTTCTTCCAGATTTCAGAAGGAGCGTGGTCCTGCTGACACCCTGATTACAAATTTCTAGCCTCCAAGACTGTGAGAAAATAAGTGTCTTTTGTTTTAAGCCACCCAGTTTATGGAATTTTGTTATGGCCTCCCTGGGAAACTAAGGCAGTCCTCAAGGTTTCTTCATGCCTTCGAAGAATTTGGGTCCATAATCCTGGCAAGTGGCTCGGTACCAGCAGAGGGGCTAGCCCACAGCGTTTTGTAGGGGGAATAGAACAAGGCAGATGACCTAAATTTCGGCCCCAGCTCTGCTTCTATCTAGCCATAACTCTGGCCAGGCTGTGCCATCAATTTAGGGTCTGGTTTTGTTTAATTAGCTATCATTATTTAATTTGTTTTGTTTTTTTTATTAGGAAATTGAGACCCAGAGAAGGGAAGTGAGCTCCACAAGATCACAAAGGCAGTGGATGGCAGGACAAGGACAAGCAAGCAGAACTGTCAATTCCCTGTTTGATGCTTCTTCCCTGGTGGATGTGTTTGGAAGGCAGTAGTAGCTGAATAGGTTAGAACTGTACACCCTCTGTCATTTAGCACAGGATAATGAGAATGGCACTGTGTTAGAAGGAAGAGTTGACCAGTTTTGGCTGTTCAGATGTAGATCTATAAAACTTGGCTCTCAAGTTATATTTATAAAGAGGTTGTCGGTAGGTGAATAAATCTAGATATCATGAATTATTGCTAAAATGGCTGTGTTAATCTATGCATCAGTGACTTGCCTCCTGTTGCTATAGCAGGGGATGGTGAGAACAGATTCATTGTGATTTTAATAAGAACAAAGAAGCCATCTGTGCCGTTTACTGACCATGGATGAGAATGGTTCCTTCACCTGTCTAATTATCACAATCTCCAAGAGAGATTTTTTTTTTTAATACAGATGCTAGGAATTTTCCCCTTGAAATTCCAGGCAGGATCTATAAATGTCTATTTTTACATTTTCTCAGGAGATTCTGGTAATGATCGTAGTATTTCAATCATGGAATGGAATTTCTCAAAGCATCCCTTGGACAGTTTTGGATTCTTCTTCATTTATTTCCTTTGCTTCCAAGCAAAATGAAAGTTAGCACCAAGTGGATCGGTATAACTCAGTGTTGACCAGATGGCCCAATCTGCCAACCTTCTCCAAAGCACTAATAAACATGGAGGTAGCTTGCTTTTTCCTTCAAATATAAAATAAAAAAATACATATCAGTCCTTACTAAGGGAACTAAAGGCAAACATTGTGTAGTATTACTAATTAAATCAAAGAGAGGATGTCATTAAGACATTTAAAAAAAATACTAAGGCTGAACCCATGAAATGTTATCAGCCATGGCTTTATACCAGTGGTTCACAAGGGAGGTGGAGGAGAGGGGAAGATGTTAAGATTTTGTCCCCTCAGGAGACATTTGGCAATGCCTGGAGACATTTTTGATGGTCACAACTTGTGGGGTGCTACTAGCGTTTATTGGATAGAGAACAAAGATGTTGCTCTCCATCCTATACTGCCCAGGATGGCCCCTAACAACAAAGAATTATGGACCCCAAATGTTGATATTGTTGACATTGAGAAACCCTGCTTTAGGAACTTTAATGTGGGCTTCACTATGATTCCCTCATCTCCAGTCTTTTAGCTTGGTGTGTGCATTAGCATTTGAGTGCTCATGTGAATGTGTGTCAGCACGAGCATGTTCGTGTGTGTGTGGGTGTGTACATGTGTGAACATATGGCCATGTGCAGGTGTGTGTGCATGAGCATGTGAGTGTGAGCATGTGTGTTCAAGTGTATACATGAGTGTGTGCAAAAGTGTGTGTTCATGCAAGATTGTGTATACATGTGTATATTGATGTGTGCATGTGTGTGCATGAGCATGTGACTGTGAGCATGTATGTGAATGTATGTGAGCATGTTGCATGTGAATGTGTGTGCACATGAGTGTGTACATTAGTGTGTGCACATATGTGTGTGCATAATGCCTTCCATGATATCAGGACATTCTTGACCATGTATGAAATCTTCTGCAGCCTTGAGGTCCTGTGGAGAAAGACTTTGCATTATGCATGTTCCTTCATCGAGATGCAGCCATCACTACCACTAGGTGAACACTTGTCCCCTTTCTGGATTCCTGGAGCTGCTGAGCCCCCTGGGATGCTGCAATACCATGCATGTGGTCCATGGGCTGCCTTTCCCAAGGCTACTGACTTGCTCTATCTGACTGCTCTTCTCTTTTGCTCTGAGACCTCACTCCCACACTGTCCTCTCTGGCATATGTCATAGCATCCACTTGCAATCTCTTGTCCACCAGATTTTACTGGAAAATACTTTCTTTCTCATTTTGCAGAGCTTGGAGACTCCCTCCCCTCCCCCAATTTTAGAATCAACCAGGCAAAGCAGGTGTTTAAGGCATATGCACTAATAAATACATATTCTGGAGGCTGCATGCAGAGTCAGGATCTCTGCAGGTGAATCAGGAGCCCCATGTTGGAGATCCCCCTTGTTCATCACTAACTAGCTGTGTGACCTCAGGCAAGGTGTTTCCCTTCTCTGGTCCTTATTTTATGTGCTGGGTACTAGATGGCTGGCTGAGAAGAGTTCTCAGGTTCCTTGCTGGTCTGACTTGAGAACTCGGAAGTTGGCAAAAGTTTCTTCCCCATAAGGACCCACAGACTGACCAGGAAGGGCACGTCCTATAAGCCAAACTGGCACTTGTGCTTTCCTCCTAAATCCTTAGAAAAATGTTCAAGCTTATCGTTCTGGCAGAATCCTACTCCCACACTGACGGATGTCAATTCTAGCATTTATTAGAGTGCCAGTAAATCTTGAAAACAATAAATATCTCATTACTTTGCTGATGATGTATCTTTAAGTGCTACTTCAAAATGCCTGTCTTTGCTATGCTTGATTTATAACAAAGACGCGTTTTAATCTCACAGTCTTTCATCTTTTGCAAGCACCTTGTTGGACTCTAATCAGATTTCTGTAAATCCTCTTAGAGCAACTGGCAAGGAGGCCACAGGGATAACTCAGGGCTGGCGTGGTTCCACATCCTGACAGATTCGGGATCTGATTTCCTGACCTCTGATCGCCAGTGTGATAATGTTGAAATGACATAGGCTTTAATGTCAGACAGACCTGGAGCCCAGCTCTCTCATAGCCTAGCTGGGTTATCTTGGACAAACAAACCTAACTCCTCTGAGCCTCAGTGTCCTCACTGTAAACTGAGGATGATGGTTTCCTTGCAGGGCCAAGGTTACGAGAACATGAACTGACTAATATAAAGCACCTATCCCAAAGCCTGCCCCAGAGCAGATGCTCAGTAAATGGTGACCTATTGACATTACTATTACTCTGAAGAAAGAAGGATTTGAGAATTCCTAGTCAGAAAGCCCTGGAGGTCAGTGTCAGGAGTTGTAAATCAATTCCTCTTATGTTTGAATACTGAATTAACAACCAGGCAGGGGGAGAAATGGAACATTTAAATATTTAAACCAAACATTTAATTTTTAAACATGAACATTCTTTTTATAACTTGGACTAGTCTTCAAGGCCTGTAGAAAATTCCCCGAGCCTCTGCTATCTGCCCTTCTTCGCGGTACATGCTAAAGAACACAGCTAACCTTGGATGCCTCCAAACTCGGCAGGGGAAAATACATTTGTTTTATTCAGAAGAAGGCACGTTTGTATCCTAGTAAGGATATTACTGACAAGTTTCTACGAAGAAAGGGGTGTAAATCCCTGTGTAATAAAAACAAAACTAAATCTAAAAGAAAATAAATGATTTCAGATGGCTCTCCTGATTCCTGTTCTCTGCCTGATACTGTTCTGGGTGTTTTATGCTGTATCTCTTTCTAACTACACAAAAATCCCTGGGAAGTTTTCATAGTGATCATCTTTTAGTCCATAAGGAAACTGGGGGTTAATAAGGCTAATGAAGTAATCCAAGGTCATGTGCTTTGGGTAGTGGGTGTCCAGGCTTTGCTTCCCCGTCCTTCACACCTTCTTCCAGCAAGAACCTCTGATGTTTGCTCAGAGATCCACAGTCCCCTCCTCCTCTTAGTTGTTCCGGCTGTTGCTGTCTGCAGAACTCAACCCACCTCTGTTCCTGGAGGGCAACAAGGAAGAAGGGAAGGGTTGTCTCATGACCTAGGACAGTGGCTGGCCCGGGAATGGACATGCGAGCCAATCAGAGACAAGGAGAGGTGTCGAGGCGCAGCTGCGCTGCTGGAGGACAGTGGTTCTGCTCTTGCCCATCTTGCTATCAGGAAGGGAGTCTTCTGAGAAAAGTTGTAGAAGCCAAAAGAGATTGTAGCCATTTTCATGGAATCTCTGAGGTCATCACTTCCCTTTAAGGAAAGAGGTTTCTCTCCTCTGGATGGCCTCTTATTTATTCATGGGTTTTTCTTTGGTGTTGTTACCTAATTAATGAAAAAAAAAAAACTTCCGTGAAGCACCTACTATGTTTTATGAACATCTAATCTGCCCCGGTCTCACCAATCTCTGACTACAAGATTCTATGACACAACTCACACTTTCTATTTATATCCGAATTATTGCAAAAGCTCCTCATCCTTCCTCGGCTGGCTGGTGTCTCAGCCAGAAACTGCAGGATGCTGCGGATCTTCAGGGCATGGTGCTCATCTGAGGCGAATGAGCCTGGATACCCATCCCGGCCTTAATTAAGGAGGGGGCAGAGCTCTCTTCCCTGGGCTGCCCTCTCTAAGGGAAGCCACTACAGGTGGAGCCCAGGGCCTGAGCCCCATCTCATGCTCCTGTCCTACAAGTCAGGGGAAAGCTCCCCCAAACCTCCAACCCTTGTCTTCTCAGGACTTCCAAGTCTCTCTGAGTCTCAGGCCACACTGGCCCTTGAGAGAGAGCTCAGGATTATTTCTCCAAGAGCAATGAATGGGTAACTATCTAGACTTGAAAATCTATGAAGATCCTTCTAGGACAAGGAGACAGTTTGCCCCAAAGACGACCTCAACTCTTCACTCCTAAATCTTACAATGGCTCTTTTGAGAGTCTCAAAACAAAACAGCAACTGCCATGAAAGCAGCAGTAACAACAGCAAACACAAACCCCTCTGGGCCAGTTCCCACTAGGTCCTTGTGGATTAAAATGCTCTTATGTTTAAGGAGGTGCCTTCTTTCCCTCCCATGATCTCTTTGCATCTACTTACAAGTTTTACATCTACTTAAAATGCAAAGCTGCTTGGAAATCAAAGCCCAAGCTGCTTTCTGTGACAAGGTGGTGCTTTACATGGGCAGTACTATTTCTTATTATAAATCTGAGTTCCTTGTAGAACTTTTTTGTTCCTGCTGCCACAGCAAGTTTTTGGTGTCTCTCTTCTGTCTTTTAGCACATTGGACCTAACTTTTCTGCTTGGCTTTCCCCCCCTACCAGGAGTGCCCCATCTTGTCATTCTTAGGCGTCTTTCTTACGGTTGAGCAGAATGTTTTGCCATCTTAGCTGCACTCTGGATTTAGAGAGAGGAGTCCTGGATTTCTGTTCCAGACCTTCTCTTCACCTGCTGTGTGGCCTTGCACAAATCATTTACCTCTGGGAACTCCAATTTTCTCAGCTGTAAAACCAGGGTAATATCACCATGTTAGAAAGCAAAAATGACCAATATTGTTCACACTTTTCCATATCCATGCACTTTAAAATATGACTTTGCAACTCTCCCTTCAAAGTTGGAGTCTATTTCTCTTCCCCTTAATTAGGGGCTGAACTTCTGGCTTGCTTTCACTAGTAAAGGGCAGTGGAAGCAACAGGGGACAGTCTACTGATTTTGAGCTTCAACTTCAAGAAGCCTTGCATGCTTCTTCTAGCTCTCTTGAACCCTTTTCTCTGCTATGAGTATAAGCCTGGGGAACACTGCTGGAGGATGGGGCACCACCTCAAAGATGAGTTATCCCCAGTGAAGCCATCCTGGGTCATCTAGCCCCAGTGAAGCCTGCAGTCCACATGTGAATGAGGGAGCCTAGCAAGCCCAGAAGAGCCACTCAGCTAAGCCTAGGCCAAACTGCCAATATACAGAATCATGAGCTAAATAAATAGTTGATGTTTTAAGCCATTAAGTTTTGGGATGGTTTGTTATGCAGCAAAAACTAACTAATACCATCACTTATCTCCCAAATGATTGCATTTAATGAGATGATGTGTGTGAGAGTGCTTAGTAAACTCTGAAGCATCATCGTTACCATCTCTCTATCCTTGCTCTCAGGTGTCCCTCCCCAAACCAGTAGACTCATCCTGTCCCTTTCCTGGCCTTTAAAGAGCATCTCTGGGTAGAGGGAGACCTTGCCACAGAAGCAGGATGACATCATCATCTCTGCTCTCTGATGCTTGGAAAGAACTTCTTCATCTGATGCAATTTCAGAACTACTATTGGCTCCAGACTCTTGTAATTGCTTTATCCCAAACTTCTGCTTTGTTGGACTGGTTTATCCAAACACTTGCCTGTTATTAGATCCTGATAACTAGTAGAATGAAAAATCCAAAAGAATACTCTAAAGACTTGTTCAAGCTTGCAAGTTCAGGCTGTCTTACTAGCTAGTTGTGAGACATTGGACAAGCTCTCTGAGACTCAGTTTCCTCATATGCAGAATCT
Source organism: Cabassous unicinctus (assembly GCA_029593785.1). Classification (NCBI taxonomy): domain Eukaryota; kingdom Metazoa; phylum Chordata; class Mammalia; order Cingulata; family Chlamyphoridae; genus Cabassous; species Cabassous unicinctus. The sequence continues at coordinate 18,192 of JAQZBX010042426.1, forward strand.
CTCCTATCCCTCTTACCCATCTTTCACAGGATTTGTGAAAACACCCTTTTCAGCTATAAAGCCCTATAAAATTTTGCAGTAGTACTTGCTCATTCCAAAAATAGCCATTGAGTGCTATTGTCACCAGACACTGGTCTAGAAACTTGTATTATTTCAGTGAATGAAACAGACAGCGATCCTTGCCCTCATGTATTCATCCTATCATGATTTGGGCTTGCCTTCTTGGTCCTGGTGCCTGGCTGCTTGCCCAGTCCTAGTGTGACAAAGACCTTTAATGCTTTCACTAAAGCATGCCTTTGTCTTAGCATGGGTTTCTTAGGAAATAGAGCCTGAGGCCAAACTTACCTGCTACAGCTTTATTGGTAGGTGGCACACTAGGGAAGCAAGACTGGGGGGCAAAGGGAATCAGAGGCAGGGAGGGAGGAAAAACAAATCTAAACTCTGATATTGAGCTGGCTATAACTTCACTACAAATATAGACAGTTGCTGGGCCATTCAGGATGTCTTTGAAGGGGCCACATGGAAACAACCCATCTTGGAAAAGTCCATCCAGAGGAAGAAGAGAAAGGAATTTAATGCTTGCTTCTTCCTGTTTCCCATCTCCCTATGGTCAACGATCTTCCAACAGGAGCTGTTTCCTCCACACTACCAGGTTGCATTACCTGCCCTTCTAGGCAGCCATCTGGAAAGCAGTCATCATAGCAGAGGCAGCATTACATCATGAGCCACAGCATGCAGGGGAGCTTTGAGCAGGTGTGACCCTGGCACTTCCTGCCAGCCTACCTGAAGCCTGCTTCCTTGTGGATCCAGCTGAGTGAGCTAGTGAGTAGGAAAAGGGGCTCTTAAGTGTTTTGCACTTTGGTGTTGACTGGGAAATTCTGCACATGAGGCACGAGGCTGGCAGTGGGAGGTGTGAGATGGTGCACTCTTAGTCATGCCACATGATGTGGGGACCGCGGCTACAGAGGGCTCTGCTGATGAACAGGTAGAATGTTAGAAAAACATGGATACTTTCTTGTAGCCTCTGTTGAGTAAGGTGAAAATCTTCTTTATTGCGCTGCAAGAATGTGATTGGTGCCAGGTGATCTTCCTAGAGGGAATCCATGGCTGAGCAAATCCCAGAAGGGGCACGAATAGGATCCAGGATGCCCTTAAAGACCCATTTGAACAGAATTTCACAAAGCTTAGTGTGGTAGAGGGAGGAATGGCCGAAAGCCAGAGGCCTGGTCTTATTCTCCCATTAACTTATTCCGTGACCTCGAGGCTCCTTCACCCCTCTATGCCCTGGATTCCCCATGTGTGAAATGAAAGTGGTCTCCAGGCAACACCCTTTTGTAGCTCTGCAATTCTGGAGCCCTAGGGTTTTATGTGGATGCAAAGTCATCTTTTCTTACCTCCCCCCCCACCCCCGCCCCTATCTGCATCCTCTGTCCTGCGAGCGCTGCACCAGAAGTGAAGCAGACCAGAGAGGCAGGCTCACCAGGAGGGAGTCACCGAGGGTAATGAATGGCCAAGGTCGCCGGCAAGTTCACTCCTGCCAGCGTTGTTACAGTCCAAGTTAAATATAGCCATCCCAGACCTCCATCTGATGCCGACCAGCGGCAAATATTTAACACATCCTGCCGTGCAAGGAATGGCTCCCAATAACGAGCAATCGGCTGCCGCGACTCTGTGAAGGAAGCCGAGGGCAAAACTTCACTGGTGTCAACATTCTTAGCTGGCATCTGTAATGCACCAAGAAATGCCCGAAGCTCCTGCCAACCATATATTTAAAGATAGCTCCCTATTTATTTATGAAACAGTGGAGTCCTTTACCTTTTGAACCTTTGATGGGTTGAGCCTGCCAATAGGTGACTCCAGGAGCATTGTGAGTGAGGAATTGTTCTTCCAAAGGAACTAGTATCACTGACTAATGATTGTTGTGCACTTATTCTGTGCCAGGCACACATTTTTACCTGCATCTCTCCTTTAACCTTCACATGATCCTATGACCTGGGTCCTAGTTCATCTTCATTGTATAGTCGAGGAACCTGAATTTCATAGAGGTTAAGTAATTTACCCAAGGTCACCCAGCTACTAAGTGACAGAACTGCACTAGCTCAGGCAGCTTGGCTCCAGAATCCAAGCTTTCAACTACGTTATGAATCTGTGTCTTTCCGTCAAAACCCTGAATATAGGGCCATCTATTGGTAGTGTGATCACATAGCTTTTATCCAAACCAGGACACTCTTCAGAGTAAAGGTGGGAGTATTAATAATCACCCAAGAATAATAAGAATAAACTAGAACTAGCACTGGCAAACAGGGACATCTGGTCACCCTAGGAACCCAGGTGCAAGGAAAGTAGAGTGGAAAGTGGATTCAGTCTATGGGGACCTTATCTCTATTTCTTATACCCCATCTGTGATTAGTCTTGGGCCGCCCAGATCTGTCACTTACTGAAAGATTGTAAGTGACATAAATGTGAACATGCATCGTAAACTGTAAAGTCTTGTACAAATCCCACTTATTAACCTTGCAATATACTAGGTATGGTGATAACACTTTACCTGAGTTATTTCATTTAATCCTCATGACATCCCTGGAAGGTCTCATTACCCCATTTGACAGATAAAGAAACTGAGGCTAGGACAAGTTAAAGTGGACTAGAAGAGGATAGCAGCTCAGTTTTAGCCACACAATTTTCTGTGCAAATATCTAGTGTATGTTGTCCTGTATAACCCTTGCCTTATTATTAGAAGAGATGATCATGCTCAATGTTAAGCAGGGTCCTTGGAGAGAGATGGTGGCTCCACCTCCCCTTGCACCCCCAGGTTCCCAGAGCCCTCATTTTCTGGAATGACAGTGGCAATGATGCTAGGCAATGGTCTCTTCTCACCAGTGTGCTTGGGGCCTCTCCTGGGAAAGGTCATGCTTCAACCCTGAAGAACGACTGCCAATTCTTAACACTAATATGGTTAATATTAGTATTAATATTAATATGGTGATGTCAGTGGGGGTTTGGGACAGGGTGAGAAGCTAATGTAGGGACCCTCAAACACTCCACCTGTGGCGGACAGCACTGGCTTTTGGGAAGTGTGAGGTATGAGTGGAGAGAACTGTTTTTAGTTCTGGCTCTATTGCTATTGTGTTCTACGGTTGTGGGGACACTCTTCGTCACTCGGCCTCAGGAGAATGATGTTCCGCCTTTATGCAGCATTTGGACAAGAGCCTAAATATGTCCAGAGCCTTCAACTCCATAAATCCTTTTCTGAGGATTTACCTCAAGGAGATAATCCTAACTAGAGGAACACTTTTTGTATAAGGAGAGGAGAAGGAGGCCTGCAGAGTCAAGGATCGCGAGGGACCCAGGAGTGAGGGCTGGATTGACGTGGGTTTGAATTTCGCTCTGCCATTGATAATACTCATGAGACCTTGGGCAGGTCACTTAACCTGTCTGAGACTATAGGCTGTATCTATAAAATGGAGATAGTAATGCCTTTTTCCAGGGTTACTCAAAGGATAAATGGGACCACAGATTGATTAATACCTTCCTTTACTTCACAAAGTGTTTGAGTCATTCTATTCAAATTTATATAGTAAAATAAAAAAGGAAACCATAAACAACAGAGCCAGATAAGGTTGAAAGTAACAGTGAGGTGGAGCCCGTGGCCACTGGACATTTTTGGGGCAGGGAGAGGAGGGGCAGTTGAAATACTCGGGCTTTTTTGGGACTTTGGGGGTTGTCCTGAGTGGCGAAGCAGCGACGAATGTAGGCCATTTTCCATCAGAATATACCATGCAGAACTGGGTGGGAAAGAGTGTGGTCTGTGATGTGAACTGTAGT
>JAQZBX010042427.1:0-22007 GCA_029593785.1 Cabassous unicinctus
ATATGGCCCCATATTTAAATTTTAATACCTAAGATATATTGAGTTTATCCAAACCAGGTTCCCAGTGGAAACATAGTCCAGGACATGCAGAGGCAGTTCATTCACCAGGAAAGCTAACATTAAGCCAACAATTGAAAAACCAAACCTCAAATGTAATTAAAGAAATGGAAATGAAAGCAATTATAAAGGGCCATTTAACACATGTAAGATAAATAAGCATAAGGATAAATGATAAAATTCGGTACTAGTGAGACTGCTGGGAAATGGTTGCTGGTGGAAATGTAAATTGGTTGTTTTTTGGAACAAGCATCATAAAGTCAGAAAATGTATCCCATATAAGTAATTCATAAGAAAAACAAAACTATAATTACAAAAATATTTATAGCAGAATTCATTATAATAACTAAAAAATGAAATTATAAAAATACTCAACAGTAGGGAAGTAGTAAAACAAATAATGGTCTATTAACCTAACAGTCATTCATTAGAAATGAAAACACAAGGAGCCTGCACACACCAAGGGGGTGTATGCTGCATTGAAATGTTAGGAAAAGAGCACTGGATTTAGAAACAGGAGACCTGAAATTAAGTGACCATTGACGAAAGATTCAACCTCTCTTTGTTAAAAACATTTTCTAACCCAGAATTTTTCAGATGTTTTGACCACAACCAAAAATAGGAAGTTTTGCATTCTGACCCACTATAAACATACACACAATCACTATTGGTAAAATGTGTTGGTCTGTTCTGGTCAGCTGTCTCTATTTCCTTCCTTTCCACTCCGCTAAAAAAATGCTGGCCACAAAGCTGGTTTTAAAATCCACTGATGATTCACAACCAGCACTTCATAAAACACTAGCCTAATTTACAGGAGTGCTCACATGGTGGTTCCTGCCACTTCTCCCACCTCTCCAACTATCCTCTCACCCCACCCCTCCCCACACAAGGTACACACAAAGAGAGCTCTAGCAAATGGAGCCAAAGATGATGGCCATTGTAAGTAGACATGAGACCTTTATGCTCCACTACACAGAGGCCATATATGTCGGGAGGAATGAAGAGCTAATTAATACGACTAGTCTGGGCTAACTTGTTTCTTAGATGGCGTCAACAGCTCTCTTGAACGTGTTAAGCTTATTGTTTGTTCCCTTGTGTTTCCCATAGCTCAAAACTCAGAAACCAGATGAGTTTCTTATTAAAAACTTACCTGAACTTATTAAAAAATTACATCTGTTTCTACTGATTTGGTTATGGGAGGACAGGCCTGAAGGTATCTTCTGCTTAGACAAAGAGCTGGCTGTTGATCCTGGTCTTGGCAAAGTCTCCTGTGATCTAGGCCAGCTTGGAGTTCCTAGTTGCAGAACTGTGCATTTGCCTGCATGTCTTCTATGGATTAAGTTCTCTAAAATAGTGGTTCTCAAATTTTAATATGCTTAAGAATCATCTGAGTACTTGTTAAATTTGCAAATGTATAAATTTGCATATGCATATGCAAATACATAATTTCCATTTCTTTAATTACTTTTGAGGTTTGGTTTTTCAATTGTTGGCTTAATGTTGGCTTTCCTGGTGAATGAACTGCCTGTGCATGTCCTGGACTATGTTTCCACTGGGAACTTGGTTTGGATAAACTCAATATATCAGACTGATTTGGTAATGTAGGAGTGCCTAGGAAATTACATTTTTAATAACACCCCAGGTGGTTTGTTACATATTTGGAGAAGCCCTCCAATGTAGAGGGATAGCTGGGAATTAGATATTAGTAATCCTGGTCATTGATTTGCATTAGGCATGTCTAATAAACCTCTGTTTTCTCATCTGTAAAATACAGGGATGCACTAGATCTATAGGTCCCCTTCAGCTCTACCCTTGTATACATCTATAAATAATATTAAGCAAAAGAAAAAAGATATACTGTACATTATTTCCAACTCTGTGAAAAATATATAAATATGGCTAAAGACTAGAAGAGATCAAAAGTATGCATGCAGAGGAGCAGGTGTATCTCAATGGTTTGAGCACCTACTTCCAATGTGCAAGGTCCCGGGTTCAATCCCCGGTACCTCTAAAAAAAATTATACATGTAGTTGTATTATTGTGAAATCATGGATGTACTTTAAAAATAAGCTGTTGAAATGTTAAATAACTTTATTTTGAAGGCTGATGGTGAACAATGTCAGGGACATTGAGGAGGGTGAGAACTAAGAGTAGACATTTGAATGTGATGATTATGACATCATCACTGACATTAGAAAGAGCAGCTTAGTACAGTGTTGGGCATGACATTCATTCTGAGGATAAGGAACAAGAGAGTAGAGAGTAAAGGGAGGTGAAGAGTGTGCAGTAGCTAAAGGGAAAGGCGGGTTAAGACAAGGTGTCTTTTGAGCTAGGAGAGACCTTGGTGCAGACCCTGAAGTCACAAGCAGGAGACACGAAAATTCAAAGCAGGCGATGAGGAAGTAGCCTCAGCAAGACGATAGGTTTTCTAAAAGAGGAGAAAGAAGAAAGGATTTTCTAATTGTTCTTCCAAGTTGGGAACACCATTCACCTTCTGAGCTTTGTCTTGCGTCACTGCACACTTTTATTCAAGCCAAATCTGGGAGGAGAAAATCTCCCAGCTGACAATCAACTTTCCGTGTCTGGAGTGAGAATGCTCCGTACAAGTCCATTTCCTGGGAAATCACTCATTAGATTATCAATCAGGAGACTAGTCCTGCCTTACATTTGTGCTCGGTTACTAACCATGGAAAGTGCTTTCCTATATAAATTGCACTTCATCTCTACAACTCAGTAGCATGTTAAAGGAGTAGGATAGAACCTGGTATCTATTCCTGCCTTTTCACTTCCTCCCCAGCACAACCCCTCATCTGGGTTCCTGCCAAAGGAGCCCACACACAAAGAAAAATAGCCAGCTGGGAATGAGTACTAATTTTATTAAAGCTAGCAGGACAAGAACCCAATATCCTACTGCAAAGGTTTGGTAAAAACTGAACTGTGGAGGTGAGCCCAAGTCAAAGTAGGAGCTCCTCTTTCCCACCCCATATCCAAATTTGGAAACTGCACTCTCAGGGGTAGCTGTGGCTAGAGGGTTGACCAGATCCCAAAAGGAGCTCTGGTTTAGTTTACCAATTTCACTACAAGAATTGATATGGAAAGGTGGCTCAATGTGCCCAGACAGGTCCTGTCTTGCCTGCTTACCCACACAAGGGGAAAGGAAAAAGATTCAGGGTGTGTGTGTGTGTGTGTGTGTGTGTGTGTGTGTGTGTGTGTGAGTTCCCACTTTTATGTGCCAAGACATGGACAAAGAACAGAAACATTCCCTCTTTGTTCATCACAAAATAGTCAAGGAGGTTATTGTTATCCCATGATCCCCACTTTACAGAGGAAGAAATGAAGGAATAGAATAGTGAAATGATTTTAGCTAGTATCACAAAGCTGGTGAGTATTAGTATGGCTGTGCTGATGTCTCTTTCATAGTTAGTGGTGCTAAAAGCGAGAAGTTGGCTGGAATATTCGATGCCCATAACACCACCTCCTTTCTACTGCTGCCACTGCAGGAGCTTCCCAAAGCCTATATAGGCAAGGAATTCTGGCTGATGCCCCCCGTCTGTCTTGCTCTCAGACCTGGTCTCTTAATCTGATGAGCTAGGGTGACACACGTGACCCTTTTTTCCCTCTTCAACACAAGGGCTAGACGAGAGGTTGGCCTAGTCCATCCTTCCTCCCCCTCCCCCCACCCTTGTCCTGACTGAGCCCTTGCGTCTTTCCACTCCAAGGCCAGAGAAGGGAAATCAAAGACATTCCTCTCCTGAGGAAGCATGCCGGTTGGGACCACATCACATACAGCCCCTCTAATTCAGAACCCTGAATTTCTTTTGGGTGTCCATTCCTCCCTCACACAGTCCATGCGTTTGAAGGAAAGCTGAGCTCACCCCCAATTCCAAGGACGGGCCTCAACTGACTTAAAGTGGTCAGTATTATCCAACCCCAGCACCCCTCCCCCATCATCACGATGGGTTCAGCTTCAATCAAAGGTTGGGGTTAGGGTCAATCAAAGGTAAAGACACATTTCTGGGAGATTTGGGGGGAAACGACATCACTATCTTAGAAACTATTTGAAGAACATTCTCTTTCTTTTGGATGTGAGGGAAGAAGTACTTAGCACTCAAAGCTACCTGCTGCCATCTTGTGACCACTACGAAAAATACATATATTGTGGACGGCAATATATATATATATATACTTGCCTGAAGCCTGATACTTCTAGACTTTTCAGGCATATGAACTAATAAATTTCCTTTACTGTTTAAGCCAATTTAAGTTGCCCTTCTATTAATTACAAGTTCTTAAGTAACACCTAAGCACATTAGTTTAGGAAACCTACTCCACTATTTCCCCTGATCCTACTAGACTTTTCAGAGACATGGGTACCTCCTGAGTAGGAAGTAATATATCAGCCACATGGGAGGGAAGAGAAAACCAAGCTTAGGAAAAAAACGTTGACATCATTCCCACAACATAAACATATACAAATGAAATAAGATAGGGCCTGGTATATAAACTCACAATCAAAACCAAATATTATTGTCCTTACCTTTTTTCTTTTTTTGAGGTACCAGGGCTGGGGATTGAACCCAGGACCTCGTATGTGAGAAGCCAGCACTCAACCACTGAGCCACATCAGCTCCCTTGAGTTAGTTCTTTCATTGTTTGCTTGTTGTTTGTTTTTGTTTTTAGGAGGCACCAAGACTGAACCCGGGACCTCCCATGTGGGAAGCAGGCGCTCAACTGCTTGAGCCATATCCGCGCCCTATTATTACTTTTTAAACATGTCTTACTGAACGCTCCATCTCCTACTGTGATGATTCCATTTGTTTCTTCACAGATTTCCTTTTAACCTAGTTATTGGTGCTCTGGGGAGGAAGAGAGCCTTCAACTACTCTCAGAAGTTAAAAAATCATGACCAATAGACCTCAATGGGACTATAGTTTCTTCAAGGATAGGAATAATTTGCGAAAGCTACAGAGCTTTGCCACATAGCATCATTCAAGAAACGGCTCATTTTCTGAATTTTGTGAAAATGAAACCTTAAATGAGGAAACCCTTATACTAGGAATCTCCAGTTCTAAAACCAGTGAGGACAACACTTCAATTTGCTGTGAAACAGCAGTAGCTGCCACAAGCCCTCCAGACGTGGGGAAGGGGCTGCAGGAATGGGTAAACACCTCAGTGACCCTCTGCAAAGGGGGTCTGCCCCCCCACATAACCGTGAATTTTAACCCTAATGAAGCCCAGATGCTTTCTAAAGAAGAATGGCTGGTATTCATGTCATTTGCTAATTCTGCCTAGAGGTAGAGGCAAAAAAAGAAAGCGTGGCCCACATCATTAATTTTAAGTATCCTATTTTGTTTTATTTTCAGAATGAAATGGCATGGAACAGTGTAATGAGCAATAGAAATATGGAACCAAGAAGCAATTATATCTTTAAAGGAGCAAAATGAGAGCAAATAAAAGGACTTGCGCAAGTTAGCACACAGACAGGCAGATCCGAACATCATTTACAGAGTCCAAATACATGCCTTCTGGTTATGTCTGTAAATTATTTTCCACAAACATGTTATATCATTGGAGAGTTACCGTAAAAAATTGGATTTCTCAAGAGGCCCTGAAACTTCTCAAATTCAATTTCACGGATAATGAGTACTTATAATCTAGCCATTGTGCTTGGCATGGGGACTGCAAGATAAATGGGGCATAATCTCTACCTTCAAAGTGCTTACAGTCTAGTGAAGAAGACAGAACTGTACACAAACAAGCATAATCTAATGTGTGCTGGGTTGCACAGAATAGGGCTCATTTAATTCTGTTTGAAAAGATAGGGCAAGGCTTACAAACAGGTAGCAGTAAGCAAAGGCATGCAGCCTAAGAGGAACTGGGGCCAGCCACAAGTTAAGGAGGCCAGGTCTTCAACTGGTCCATGAGGAAAGAGCCAAGAGGTCTGGATGGGAATTAGAATCCAGCTCCCTGCCTGAAGCCTGGGGCTAAGCCAAAGGTACCCCCCAGTGAAGTGGGGCTAAGATAGCTCCAGCTAAATTTTTAGAAACTTTCTGCTTGGAGTGACAAAAAGTAATTTTTGTACAGAAACAGGAAATCGGCCTATACTGTACACAGGCACTGCCTCCAAAATGGTGCTATTTAATGGAGCAAGATGCTCAAATCCTTATATGAAGAGCTGGTTCAGACTGTGCGTTTAAGAAAACTAGGTGGGGGGAGGCGGGCGGATGTGTTTCAAATGGTTGGGCGTCCGTCTCCCATATGGAGGGACCTGGTTCAATCCCCAGGACCTCCCAGTAAAAAATAAAGAAAAATATTGAAGGCACGTGGACCACCAGGCCCTACGAGCAGGTGCGCTGTCGGGCCCCGTTGAGCCACGCAGCAAGATGATGACATAACAGGTGAGTGACACAAGGGAGAGCCAAGACGAGATGCACCAAAAAACCGGGAACTAAGGTGGTGCAGGCAGTAAGACGCCTCTCTCCCACATCGAAAGTTCCCAGGATCGAATCCCAGTGAAGACAGGAAAAGGATGAAAAGAGAAGGCAGGAAACAGACACAGAGAATTGCCTAGCAAATGGACACAAAAAACAGCAAAAACGGGGGGAAGGAGGGTAAAAATGGATAAAAGTAAATAAATAAATCTTAAAAAAAAAAAAAAGAAAAGAAAACTAGGTGGGGCAACAAGAAAACCATTCAGTAGGGAGGAGCACACGTAGGAAGAAATTCCTGTGCATGATCAGCTTTCATACAAAAATTACAAAGCACATGAAGAAGTCCATAATAATGAGAGCCAGTTGGCAGGTACAACAAGTAGGACAAATTACTCCTTAGTAATTTCTAAGGAAATATAAATAATGAAGCAAATTTCCAAACTTGTAAAAAACAAATTTATTCAGAATCTTCAAAGAGATAACTGAAGAAATAGCATTCTTAAAATGAGAACAGGTTATTAAATAGAAGCCATATAAAAATGAACCAAAATTATTAAAAATGAAAATTGAGTAAAAAAAAAAGTAGATGAAATAAATCGTAGATTAGACAAGGTGAAAGAGCACCAGTATGTTGGAAGAAGAGAAGAGTAATATTAGGAGAGGCTGGCTAGCCACTTTTCTATTCCATTTTCTCTTCCTGGATACATAAAGCTACCTTTCCTTTTTCAGTGAGATTGGCGCTATTATGATTGGAATGTGAGTGAAAGCAACGACATTGCCACAAAGGCTCCTGGGTGATCATCCATGCTTTTACCCTTCCTTGGAGCTCATGAAGACCACGTGTGGATGGCAGTAGCTTCAGAAGATCTGACAAGATGGATCTCAGCCATGGCTTGCAAGGTACCTGTCCAGAGAGCCACCCAACCTGCATCAAATTTGTGACATTGGTAAGAAATAAACCTTTGTTGTGCTTTTTGGAGTTTATTTGTTGTGCAGCACAGGATAGCCTATTCTGAATACACAAAAATCACCCAGAATACAGTAAAACAAGATAAATTTTTAGACAAATGACAACGAAGTTATACAGGATACACCTGTATAGCTCCAACATGTTTCATTGGTGTTCCAGATGAAGCGAATAGTTAAAATGGGGGAGAAAAAATATAAAAGACTGAGAATTCTTCAGAATTAACAAAAAAAAAGACAAAATCTCAGATTGAACAAAAAGTCATTCAGTGTACTAACTTACTTACAGTAGCAAATTGTACAGTAATGACTAAAAACCAATTTTGGCCAAAGCTTTGAAATACACTGTGATTTTTTATAACTTCTGATTCCTTCCTTAATTATTTTGTTCATCTGTACATGATATATATTTTAAGAAACCACTGTCTGTCAGATTCCTTGTTAGGAACTGGGAGCTTACAACCTCGTGGGACACCAGAGACGTGGCCAGCAATTACTACAGAGTGTGTGGAATACAGGAGGGGAGGGATTGAGGACATTCTGGGCAGAAAGAACAGGACACGGAATGGCAAAAAGTTGAGGGAGAAATATAAAAAAGGCCAGTTTGACTGGAATTCATGTGATCTAACAGAAACAGCATGAGGATTAGAGGGCATATTTCTTGTTTTGAACTCTAATGGTGATTGTTTAAAAGTTTTTCAAAATCCTTTTTTTCTCTATTTACTCAAATATTCTAGGTAAGAATTAAAATGCATATTTTAAGTGTGTGTGTGTGTATTTTCTTTCTACTATTTAAGACAAGAAATTCAGCACACTTTTACCATATCTCCAAGGCTTTATTGATATAATCTGGGGATTTGGTCCCAGATCATACATATTACATTATTGCTTTTTATAATACAAATGAAGACTAATTCTTTTCAGGTTATCAATTATTTAAACTTATCTCTGTTTTAACTTGTTACTGTCCTCACTGTCAGTTCTTTTATGCTTCTCTCTTTCCAAACTCTTTTTTGCTTAATCTCTTGGTCACATGTAGGACAACTTCAAATCATTTTTAACAGAGGAGTTCATGAATTCCTTTTTATCCTGAATTTATATCTGAGAATTATCTTTTCACATAAAAAAGCTAGACTATATATAAAAATTTTCCTCTCACAACCATCTCCCTTCAAACTTTGAGAATTGTGAGTCCCGAGACACATGTTCACGTGGAGCAGGTATAGCTCTGTTCCCGGTGCCTCCTGAAGAAACAAAAACAAACAACAAGCAAAATTAAATGAAAAAACCAACTCAGGGAAGCTGATGTGGCTCAGTGGTTGAGCACTGGCATCCCACATTTGAGGTCCCAGGTTCAATCCCTGGCCCCTGGTACCTCAAAAAAAAAAAAAAAAAAAAAAAAAAATTATACTGGACTTGGAGGCAGGAGATCTGTTATCAAATCCCAGTTCAGTCGCTTATGAACTTAACAAGTCACATTGCTTCTCTAAACCCCAGGTTCATCATCTGTAAAATAAAGCTTCTAACAGTTACTTCATGTGGGAGGCAACCTCAAGTAAGAACCTTCTACGATATCTGGATTGAAATCGGTGCTTCATAAGAATGTGTTCTCTTCAGAGACCCTCCACCATGGCTGCCCATGAGAATCACACAGGGAACTTTTAGAGCTAGCAATGCTCAGGCTACGCCAAGACCATTTCCATCATGCTCTCTGGGACAGGGGCTCGGGCATCAGGATTTAAAACTTTTTTTTTTTTTTACTGTGAAACATAACATTCATACAATAAAGTACATAACATAAATGTAAAAATGTAACAAATAATTATAAAGCAAACACGTATGTAATCATCACCCAGACCACCGGTACTTAATCGGTTCCTTTAAAAATCTCCCCAGTAGATTATAGCGTGTGCTGAGTTGAAATAACTGTTAGGTGATGGTTAAGAATTTAACAGGCAATTTCAGTTTCTGAGATGATTTTGAAAGAGCCCCCTTTGAGTCTTTTTGAGTCTGTGATTAGATGGGGGGGAAATCTTGATTAATAGAATATTCAGTTAATTGGGATGTAGTAGTTAATTGGGATTTCTGGCCAAAATCCTTTTACAAGATATTCAAAGTCTTCATACACTTCCTGACAGAGTAATGAAGGCAGAGAACTCTAATTTCCTTCTTTCCTAGTGTTAAAGACCTAGCTATGTCTGCATTGTGCTGTCCTCAGGGCAGTAGCTTGTGCTGAGTTATGGCTGGGTCACCTGGTAGCTGAAACTGAAGATGTTTGAATTTGCACTGAGCTAATTAGGCAACTACCCTCTCTAACCCTTTTAAATAAGGGAGTTCCATGAGACCTGATAGACTTCCATGATCACATGACCAAAATTTGTAATTTTTAACTGAAGCATTATTATGGGTTCATAACGTTAGAATTTGTCTTCATTTTTTCAAAGCAGCATGAAGAATATGCAAAATATTTTTTTTGATTGTTTAAAATTTTTAATTGTTTTCTAGATACTTGAGGTTTGCCTACAATTATTCTGGATAGTGCCCTAAAGTATCAAGCTGAATACTATTCAAGTTAATTAGCCTTTCCTTTCTCTCACTTACTTCTCCCCTCCCCTTTTGATTTTGCTGCTTTTCTTTAATATTTCTACTGAGAATGTTTAGATCAGTATTTCTCAATGTGTGATCCTCAGATGGACACACTTCCATCAAAAAGACTGTGGGGGCAGTCTTGCTAAAAATGCCAATTCCTGGACCTCACTCTAGACTTAACTGAATCCCAGTCTCTTAGGAGAAAAGACAGAGAACCTGCACTTTTAATGAGATTCCAAGTATTTCTTCTACATATTGAGGTCAGAACCCATGCCTTGGACATGGTTCTGAACTCCTAAAAGACAGAGTCTATGTCATATTCATCTTGGTACCCCTGTTGCGAAGCCTGGGGTCTTTGCTCAAGGTAGGCCCTCGATGTGAGTTTAAAGAGAGAATCTGGGAAGTGGATGTGGCTCAGGTGACTGGGCTCTCGCCTACCACATGGGAGGTCACTGGTTCTGATCCCAGAGCCTCCTAAAGACGACAGTGAGCTGGCGTGATGGGCAGATGCAGCAAGCTGATACAACAAGAGACTCAAGAAGAAAAAACATAATGAGAGACACAACAAAGCAGGGAGCAGAGGTTCCCGGTGCCTCCTAAAGAAGATAGTGAGCTGATGCGACAGGCAGGCTCAGGGAGCTGATGCAACAAGATGACGCAACAAGAGATGCGGGGAGGAAAAACATAATGGGAGACACAGCAAAGCAGGAAGCAGAGGTGGCTCAAGTGGTTAGGCACCTCCCTCCCACATCAGAGGTCCCAGGTTTGGCTCCCAGTGCCCCCTAAAGAAACAAGGAAGACAGACACTGCAAGTGAAAAACAACAGGGGGGTGGGGAGAAACAAATAAATAAAACAAATCTTTTAAAAAAGGAGAGAGAGGAAGAATCTATGAACAAATGTTTTGTTTACCTATGCTTGGCCTTCTGGTATCAGAGAGACACCTGAGTTTGACATTATCACATTGTTAGCAGACCTCAGTCTGTTAGATTGAAGCTGAAAGACAATATATTAAGTGTCCAGCTCATTGCTAGCCACATGGTAGGGACTTAATACACATTTGTAGGGTTGAATTAAGCAAGTTCTCCTAAATATTCATATAACAAATGCCCTTAAATAGATGATATTCATAAAGCTCACTGGGGTCATTTTTAACCCTATGTTATACCAAGATAGAGTATGAGAAGGCTCTTAATATCCTAGTATTCAAAGGGAAAAGCCTAAAATAATCTCTTCAAACCAAGAGAGTTACCTTGGATTTCTGTTCAGACAAAAGTACTACAATCTATTCAAGGAGGTGAACTTTGGAGCATTAGATCACTTCAGTGCAGGTTCACATCCATTTCTTGAATTCAAGTTCAACCATTTTCTAACTGGGAAAGCTGAGACAATTGTCTCTGAGTTTCAGTTTGTTATCCATTACATGGGCTAATAATAACTACTTTTTGGTGTTGAAGTAAGAATTACATGAACTATCACATGTTAACACATCTAATACAGTTCTTGGAAGATAGTGGTGAGTCAATAAATGACAGTTATGTTTATTATCATATAAATGTATGAAATTAGGCTTAAAATGTTAAACAAGTTGTCCCAAAGTCAGACATTCCATTGGGGGAGCCTAGTCTAGCAAATCCAGTGTTCTTTTTATCCCATTATATGTATGCACAATGCTTGCACCTAAAGCAAGAATACCCAGACAGATGTTGCTAACAAACTATACATCCATTTAAGCATCCTTGGCTACAACTTCCAAGAACATCAATTCCAAGAGTTGGAGGGGCACTGTCAAAAGTTTGCTCTCCTGCTCTTGTTCAGTCATTCTCATTGGCATAAACAACTTTGGCGGCAAAGTTGAAAAGGAGTCAAGGAGTTCATCTAAAAATGTGGAGGGTCATAATGCAAAGCTCTTGGGTTCTGGTCAAAAGTATATTTCTGTTAATAGGATCAACAAAATAAATAATCTTGCTGTATTATCAGAGACTCATGGGATAAAGGATCCCGGCATGAGTCACAGAATGGCCAGCGTAAGCAGAAGCACAGTTCCCGGGCAGATGTCTCAGTCACAGGCAGAGACTCACACTACTCAGCTACCAAGGACAAATACTGTGGCAGTTTAAATTTGGTGAATCCCAAAAGGAGAAAGATTATGTTTTTAAACTAATCAATTCCTATGGGTGTGATACCTTTTTTAAAATTTAACATGGAATATCTCTCCATTTATTTACAGCTTCAATTTCTTTTTTTTTAATTTTTAATTTTTAAAGAAGCTTTAGATTATATAAGTGTTACATGAAAAATAAAGGGGATCTCTATATACCCCACTTCCTCCCCTTTCACACTTTCCCTCATTAACAACATCTTTCATTAGTGTGGTATATTTGTTACAATTGATGAACACATATTGAAGCATTGCTACTAACCATGGTCTATAGTTTACATTATAGTTTACACTTTGCACTTCACAATTTTATAGGTTTTGACAAAATGTATAATGGCCTGTATCCATCACATTGCTGTAGCATGCAGAACAATTCCAATGTCCCCAAAATGCCCCGTGTTACACCTATTCTTCCCTTTCCCTTCCCTCAGAACCTCTGGTGACCACTGTCTTTAAATTAATGTTATAAGTTCTTCCATTACTAGAATAATAATAAGTCTACTTTGGTCCATAGTTGCAGTTCCCCCTTATGTGTGTTCATTCCTCAATCTTGAGGATTTGGGGATAGTATCGCCCACTCTGCTTCCGACTGAGAGGGGGCTTAGGTCCAATGGGGCAGATGGGTGGAACTGTCTTGCCTGCAGTTGTAGATACTCTCTATTTTGGGGGATGGGTGTTGTCCATCATCTTTTTGTTACTTTTCCTGGGCAAGTCCAATGAACTGGAGAGTAGGTGTTGGCTGCAACTCTGTTGAGAGTCAGAGCTCAACTGGCATATGAATAAACCAAAGATTTAAGTCTCTGGGACATATATTTATGGGTTAGTGCTAATTATGGATTCAAATAAAAGGGGCAGAAGAATCATGTGTAGGAAAATTATAAATGAATCTAACTCTGAGACATTGGGGAGATAGGTTATCATATAATCCAACGTAAGGTCCACCAATGGGGTGCTGATTTCCTAGGGTTTTCTGCCCTGCCTATAGTGTCCAGATGTCTCTAGAGCCCTCAGAGCACTCCTGCTTGAGGCATTGTTTACTGTGGCAGTCAGTGGGATCCTCCTGAGATGTGCATAATCATAACCTCTGGAATGACCTCCCAACTCACTTTGAAATCTCTTAGCTGTAAAAACTCATTTGTATTTAAAATTTCTCTCTTTTTGTCAAGGTCTTTTTCCAACTGCATCAGTAATTGGTGCTTGGTAATAATCCCTCAGTGCCAGGGAGGCCCATCCCCGGGAGTCATGTCCCATGCCAGAGGACGGCAGGGAAGTTGTGAGTTTATATGCTGGGTTTGGCTTTATTTTGATATAAATTTTAGAAAAAGCTTGTAAATTTCTTCAGAAAAGCCCCCCTGAGATTTTGATTGAGATTTCTTTCAATGTATGCATCAATTTAGGAAAAAGGACCTATTGAATCTCCAGTATGTGAGCACGGTTTATCTCCCCATTTATTTAGGACTTCTTTAATTTCTCTCAGCAATGTTTGATAGTTTTCACATGTTGCTTATAGTTTGTTAAAGTTTTTCTAAGTATTTTATGTTTTTGATGCTATTATTATTTTTAAATTTTCACTTTTATTTCATTTTGTTAATTTCATTTTTATTTCACTTGCTAGTATGTAAATTGTCCTTGAATCTTGTGGCCTTGCTGAATTCATTAGTTAACTTTAATAGTGTTTTTTGGTAGATCCTTGAATTTTTTAATTTTTACAAAGTGCACACATCCATGTAACCAGCAGGCATTCTGAGTTCCCTGGTAACTGTGCTCCTTCTCTCCCTGCTGGTTGGATGGTATAGTTTGGGGAGACCCAAAGAATTGCTTGGAAAGCTTCCCCAGCAGATGCATGATACTATGTGGGCTTGCAGGTGACAGGGCTTCCCAGGAGGCAAGGCAGCTCTTTTGGCCTCCAGGATGATCTTCTGGAAGTGGGCTGCGAATGTGAGATTTGGCTAGGAATAGGGTCAGGCCAGGAGCATAGTTTAATTTATAGCTTTTAAGTATCTGAACCTATGATATATGGGCCTTCATTTGTATTCTTGCCCAGGTCCTGCATATGTGAGGGGTGGACTGGAAGGCTCCTACAGCACTTTAACTCTATTTACTCCTTCCCACCTATGGTTTTATTGCTCTTTTGTATTCTGATTTTGCATATTTTTCTTTTTTATTTTATTTTCACTCTCTATTATGAAGAACTTTGGACATAACATAAATTGGCAAAATGGTGTAATAAACCTTTAAGTATTCACTGCCCAAACCTAAAAACTTCAAACCCATGGCCAGTCCTGCCCATGTATTTTAAACCTCACAGGTATTATGATTGCTTAAACTGTAGATATTAATTTTTATTTACTTTCAAATTTATCATTTCTAGCGCTCTTCATCTTTTTTTGCATTACTATACTTCCATTTGGAAACAGTTCACTTCAGCCTGAAAAAATTCCTTTAGGTCTGCTGGTGTAAATGCTGTTTTCATTTCTCTGGAAATGTCTTTACTTCACCTTCATTTATATATATACTTTTTTATTTTTTTTTAAAGATACTTAGATTACATAAATGTTACACATTTTCCCACATTAACAACATCCTTCATTAGTGTGGTACATTTGTTAAACACACATTGATAAAACACATTTTGGAGCATTGCCACTAAGTGTGGATTATAGTTTACACTGTAGTTTACACTCTCTCATGCACATTTTTGTAAGTTATGACAAGATATATAATGGCCTGTATCTCTCATTGCAATGTCATTCAGGACAATTCCCAAGTCCCGAAAATGCCCCCAAATACACCTATTTTTCCCTCTCCCTCCCCTCAGAACCTCCAGTGGCCACTGCCTCCACATCAATGATAAAAGTTCTTTCATTGCTAGAATCACAATAAGTCTATAGTAGAATAACAGTTAGTCTACTCTAGTCCATCATTCATCCCCCAGTCCATCATTCATCCCCCAATCCTGAGGATTCTGGGATGGTGATGCCCTTTCCACCTCTAATTGAGAGGGGGCTTAGATCCCACGGGGCAGATGGATGGTACCATCTTGCTTGAAGTTGCAGACTCTCTCTGTTCCTTGGGATGGGCGTTGTCCATCATCATCTTGTTAGTTGTCCTGGGTGAGTCCAGTGAACTGGAGAGTAGGTGTTGCAACTCTGTTGAGACTCAGGGCCCAGCTGGGCACATGTCTCTTGGACATGCACCTATTAATTAATTCTAATACTAACTATAAGTTCAAATAGAACTCTGTCACACTGGGGAGCATAAATTCCAAAGTATCACCTTCATTTTTGAAGAAATTTTTCACTAGTAATCAAAGTTCAGGTAGCACTTTAACAATGTCATCCCATTGTCTTCTGGTCTCCATCTACTCCTGTAAGTAATATTGTTGTGCCTTTGAGAGCTATGTGCTTTTTAAATTTTGGCTACTTTTCATCTATGTTTTACAGCAGTTTTACTATGATGGGCTTAGGGTGTGTGTGTGTATCATTTGTAGTTATTTAGAATATCTTAAGTCTATGACATAATGTCTTTTATCAATTTTGGAAAAATATTGACCCTTATATCTTTAAGTATTTTTTCTGCGCTATCCTCTTTCTCCTCTCCTGGTGGGTCTCCAAATAAACATATTAGACTTTTTAGCCATGTCTCATATTTATCTTGCTCTGCATTCTTTATTTTATCTTCCTTTTCTTCTCCATACTTTAGATATTTTTCTACCAAAAAAATTTTCTAATCCACTAAAATGCTCTTTCTGTCTGACCTGTTAGACTTATCTATTGATTTCTTAATTTTAGTAGCTATATTTTTCAGTTCTAGAATTCTTATCTGGAATTTTTTATTGGTTTGAGTTCTTTAGTGAAATTGTGCACCTTGACATCTATTTTCTTGAAAATATTTAAACACAATTATTTTAAAGCCTATGTCTGTTAACTATGTAACTTAATAACTGTAACATATGACCACTTACGGGTCTGTTGCTGTTATCTGTTCTTTCTATTGGTTGTCAGGTATTTAGACACATCTTTCGGCATGCCTGGGAACTTTTGACCCATGATGAACATTTGATGTAAAAGTATACAGGTTCTGAATGATGTTATCTTCCTGTAGAAAGGATTATATTTTCTTCTGCCTGGTAGTTAGAGAAGGGACAGACTCCCTGCATTCAACCAGGGAATGAGCTGCTTCCAGGTTTTCAGTTGTTAAAGTTGGTTTATTTTTGGTTTGCCCTTACTGCTAGAGTAGAACTCTACAACTATCTGAACTTAAAACTGGGGTGTGTTTCCCTGGGCCAATCTTCTTTTATGGGTGCTGAACTCCAATTTTTGTTTCTATAGCCCCAAAAGACCATTGAAAGCTTTGAGCTGCTTTTAGCTCAGTCTCCAGGTCCCATTTCTTTTAGGAAAATGCCTCAAGGGGCAATACTTGAAGAGAATGTCAGAGTTAACCTCAGCAATTTTCCCTTTTCAATGAGATTTAGGTTCCTCATGTCCTGGCTGTATTGGTTGTTCTCAATTATTTTCAAATAGTGGACTTTTTGTTTTGTTTTGTTTTTGGTTTTTGTTCTGCTTTATAGTTGCTCTTGATAGGAGGGTTATTCTGACCCAAGTTATTCCATTCTGGCTAGAAGTTGGGTAATGTATTCACTACACTTTTAGGTTGTTCTTTAACAAATTCATTCTGCCAGAATTTATAGAGTCTGCTCCAGGCCAGGCAAATGTATAGCTAAGTCTGGGAATATTCAAAGCTGAATGATTCTTATCCTTGAGAAAATTAAAGTTTAGGATATGAGAAAGAAAAGTCAATCAGTGATTTCAATAATTTCTCTGGTGGAGGTATGTACAGAATTCCATGAGAGTCCACTGGATGGGCATATAAATTAGCTTGGAGGAAGTTTGGAAGGGTCAGGAACAACTTCCTGATGAGGTGATGCTTGCAGATGTTAATTAGGTTAAGAAGGAAGAAAAGGGCCTTCCAGATAGAAGGAAGAGCAGGAGTTTAGGCACAGAGACATACAATGACATGAGAGCCTCAAAAGGGGCTGGTAACCAGGTGTCTTAGTTTGCCGGGCTCCTGTGAAAAAGCACCACAGATCAGTTGGCTCAAGCAACAGGAAAGAATTGTCTCGCAGTTTTTGAGGCTAGAAGTCCAAAATCAAGGTGTCAGTAGGGTCATGCTTTCTCTAAAGGCAGTAGCGTTCTGGTGGTAGCTTGCCAGTGACCCATAACCAACTCTGCCTCCATCACCTGGCCGTCTCTCTCCCTGTCTGTCTCCTACTGCTGGGACCGAATTTCCTCTGCTTCTGAGGACCCCAGTCATGTTGGGTGAAGGCCTCCCTGATTCAGCTTGGCCTCACTTTACCTAATAACATTGTCAAAGACCCTATTTACAAATGGGATCACACGCCCTGGGCTGGGGGTTAGGACTTAAGCTTGCCTTCGTGAAGGACATTATTTGATCCATCACATCAGGTAAGGTTAGAGTGAAGGAAACATACAGGCGAGTAGCTAAAAGCAATACTGGAACGGTAGTCACGAGCCAGATTCCGAACTAACATATTTGAAAAAATAGCTGGACACCACGGCAGCAACCTGCTCACTGGATGGCTTTAAGCATGGTCAAAGGTTTGTCTAAAAACAAATCCCTGCCCCAGTCACTGCCTGAAATATCAGCACAGCTCTCAGGAGGCACGGATTTCGACAGAGACAAAACGTTTGGCTTTCTCCCTCACACACACCAGAGAAACCAGGTAACACCATGGCTGTGATCCATTCCTCTTTTTTCTGGTGACAGACTGCCTTCCTTGCTGCCTCGGAACTTTTCTTTACGCTGTTCTATGACCAGGATTTTATTGTGACAAGTGGGAAAGGAGGTGAAAATGGAGAATGGAGAAGTCCAGAGCATGGGGCTACAGAGGGAAGACCCTGAAGGAGGCAGGAAAAGGGGTGGCAGTAGGGTGACTGGGCCATGTGGCGTGACAGTCATCTGGGACCAAGGAGTTTTGGGGAGCGAAAGGAAGAGAAGAGAAAATTTGCTGTTGTGAGGAATGGTACTTCAGAAAGAGATAAGAGAATTTTTAGGAAGTCCTTTCTGTGTTGTATAACACAACACACTTCTGCCTCAGGAAATCTTAGAAAAGACCTGTGCTACTCTCCAGTGCTATGGGAGTCAGATTTCTGCTCCATTTTAAGATACTATCGTGTGGAGGGAGGCCACCAGGGGTCCAGTTTTATCTGGATTATATATTCATATACTGTTTCCTTATAGCGAAAGTCTCAAGGGTACAATACTCAGAATAGTAATAGGAACCTGTTGTTGTGTGAGAGAAGGCAGAGAACGGCGGTGTGGGGTAATGGAGACTAATTTTGACCAGACCCGTGCTTGACAAACAACCGCAAGCCCATAGGCCAAGGCCTTGGGGAAATTAGTTTGGACCTGAACAATATAAATTATGGCCAAGGGAGAATTTGTTAAAGGCGAAAGTGTCACCCACAGGGCTGAGGCTGTGCTGAGACTGCCACTATTCTCAGATGCATCCTTAGAATGCGACGGGAGTGGAGAAAACGTCCCCAGAGAGAGTAAGTTCTTTTGAAATTCTGGGGGGCAGGGGTGGGGAGGATGGTTCTTCCCCAAGATGAAAGCATCTGAGCAATTCCAGGCAGATGGGCCGTGAGGGAAAGACTGCGGATCTGGCTCTGTGTTCATCTTACATGGGGGATTGAGACAAATGCCAAGCACTCCCTCTGGCAGAAGGAGAATTTGTGCATAGGCGGCGGCCGTCCCTTCTCTGGAGATCTTGGCCTTTCAGTTCCTGGAAAGGTCTGACAACTTGCTCTGAAGTATGGAAATTGCTCTCACTGGAGACACTCCAGAGTCTCCTTCCAGTCACAGGCATTCTAAGCCAGCTCCCCGAATCTCCCGTGACCATTTGAAGGACTCAAGTGGGCATTGTAAGCCGCACAGGACGTGAATGGCAACAGTGGGTCTTTTTTGGGGGGGAACAGAATGCAGTTATGTTCAGAATCAGAATATCTAGGCCACAAATAGTGCTTTGATTCTCAGTTCCCTCAGGAGAGGAAGGAGCTCCTTTCTGGCCAGGGGAGGTGTGGATGTCCATGTACCCAAAGTGATATTTCTTTTTCTTCTCATTCATTCCCTGAGCTGAACAGTTATTTCCTCGAAGTCCAGCAGCCTGGGCCCCGCCTCTCAGCCACATAACAGCAGGTAACTCCATGGCAATGCGCTCAAGCCTAGCCCAGTACCCAGCTCCAAGACTCCAGCGAGTGTGGGGCCTGACACTGAGGTGACTCCACTGTGGGGGCTCCTCTCCATGGCCACCTGGATCCCGGTTGGTTGCGCCTTCTGACATAGCTAAGATCCATGATGCTACCCGAAAGACCCTCACATCCCAAGACCATGCCACCTCTGGGTCCCAAGCTTTTCTGTCTTGGTCCCAGCCTTGTTGTCCTGCTGTTGAGCCTCTGCCATGACCACAGCCTTCAGCAACCAGCCCCAATCCAGATGGGCCACTTGTCACTGGTAGTAAGGACTCTCCTTGATTTGCCCCTGAGCAGAAAACACCTTGACCATTCGCCTTCTCAAACCAAAGAGTGAATTCAGCCCGCAAGGGAACCACCTACAAGAGCTGCCATCTACTCTGCTTCCTCCTAGAAGCCACTCTTCCATCTCCTCCAGCTGGTTGCCTGTGCTGCCGCTCTCAGAGGTTGACCAGGAGATTATGCTGAAGCTTTTGTATTTCCTTTCCACTCATTTTTCCACAAGGGCTTCGATTCACAGGCGAGATAGAATAACAGTTAAGCATGTGGACTCCTGGGTCAGATAGCCAATCCTGCCTCTGCTACTTAACCATGTTACCCTAGGCAAGTCAGTCATGACTGATAAGCCTCAGTTTCCCCATCTGTAAAGTGGGAATAATAACAGAGTCCATAAATGAGAGACTTCTGATGAGGCCTGATCGAGAACATGCATGTGGAGAGCCACACAGTAAGATCTCCACGTGAGTTAGTTGTTGCCATTGTTAATTCATACTATAATGCTAACTCATCCAGAAATGCACAGTCTAGTCACTAGTCTCTAGTGGGAGAAACACACTTAATTACAAACTTCAACTCAGAGTCATAAAGGCTGTAATAGAACTGTGTAGACAGAGCCCAGGGAACCCAGAGGAGGGCCTCTCAGCCCTGCCTATGAAAGAGGCTTCTCAAAGGAGGGGTTTCTGAGTGGACTTGGTAAAGGAGCTTCCTGGTGGATCAGGGGGCAAGTGTGACCCACGTAGCTGGATCAGCACGCACAAAGCACAAAGGCCTGGAATCACATTTGTGAATGACCAAGGCAGAAGCCCAAAGGCAATCCATCATTCTTTCATTTAACAAGTATTTATTGGACATTCTTTTTTTTAAAGATTTATTTTATTTATTTTTCCCCACCCACTCATTGTTTGCACTTGCTGTGTCTGTTCATCTTCCTTGTTTCCTTAGGAAGAACTGGAAATCAAACCTGGGACCTCTGATGTGGGAGGGAGGGGCTTAATTGCTTGAGCCACCTCCACTCCCTGCTTTGTTGTGTCTCTCATTATGTTTTCCTTGTGTCTCTTGATGCATCATCTTGTTGTGTCAGCTCGCTGTGCCTGCCTGTCATGCCAGCTCACTGTCTTCTTTAGGAGGCACCAGGAACTGAACCAGGGACCTCTCATGTGGTAGGCGGGAGCCCAATTGCTTGAGCCACATCCGCTTCCCTTATTGGATGTATTCTAAGCATCAGGCATGTATAGGTGAGGGCTGTGAGTGGGGGCAGTGGCAGGTGGGACCACTGGGCTAGGCTTTGGAAGCCACACTAAGGGGTCTGGACTAAATCCCACATGCAATAGAGAATCAGAGGCCTTTAGGCAGGAGAGAGCCAATGTGGCCAGAGAGCAAAAGCAAAACATTTTTTTTTCAGTTACGCAGTAGACAAAGCAACCCAAGA
This sequence comes from Cabassous unicinctus, assembly GCA_029593785.1. Lineage (NCBI taxonomy): Eukaryota > Metazoa > Chordata > Mammalia > Cingulata > Chlamyphoridae > Cabassous > Cabassous unicinctus. The sequence goes on from JAQZBX010042427.1 coordinate 21,182, forward strand.
AGCTACGGCATTTCCTTTCCTGGAAATATCAAAGAATAGAAGTCTCTATGTTTCTCAAGACCAGGTTTTGTTACTTCCTTGTAAACACCTTCGAGGGCCTCCCGGTGTGCTCAGAATTAAGTACACTGGGTTTCAGCCTTTCTGACCTGGCCTCTGTTTACCCCCTTGTCTCCAGGTCTTTGTTGCCTTTTGCCTGGAATGTGGTGCCCCTTCCCCAGCCCCATACCCACAAAGTATGCCCTGCTAACTCTTCATCCTCCAGGTCTCAGCTTAAAAGTCACTTTCTCTAGGAAATCACAGCATGCACGTTTCCTATATGACACTTTCATAGTGAATTGTTTGGCTTGATTTATTGTCATCCTTGCCAACAGACTGTACTCTGTGAGGGCTGTGGCCTTGTATTTCCAGTTCACTGTTTTTCTCCCTGGTGCCTATTGCTTGTGAGCCCAAAGGCAGGGGAGAGAACAGGTTCACCCCAGGAGACTGCTCTCTGGCTACTCCAGTCTGTGAATTGGTGGGGTTTTCCACTATGTTGAAAGCAGGAAGTTCCATTCTCTGCTCTGGGGACTGCATGCCCAGGTCCCCAGGATCCACGCTTCCTTGCACCCCACACTCTTCTAATGATTGTCAAGCTACTGAGAGTGTGGAGTTTGCCCTCCAGCCTGCAAGACCCTCTGTGAACTGTGAAACAATTGATTCTTCTTCAACGCGCTAAGTGCATTTAAATGCCTATAATTACAGTTGCATTTTCTAGGAGGACACAAATTATCTTTAATTCATGATTTATACTTAATGCCTGGGAGCAAGAAACTAAAAAGCACATTGC
>JAQZBX010042428.1:0-22016 GCA_029593785.1 Cabassous unicinctus
AAAAAAGAGAGAATGTTCTCATATTTGTTCTGTTAACCACAGTCCATCTTATACCACAGGATTCATTGTGTTATATAGTCCCATGCTTTGTACAATCCATTCAAAGTGTACACTCAGTGGCTCTCATTTTCATCACAGAGTTGTGCTGTCATCACCTCTGTCAATTTTAGAACATTTTCATTACTCCAAAAGGAAAATTCTTATATCTCTTTTACCCTCTATTGTTGCCCCTTAGAACTGATTGATATAATATCTTCTTTGCCATTGCTGCAAAAATATTTACAATATTACTGTTAACTATAATCCATAAGTTAAATTAGTTGTAATTTTCCCAGATACTTAACACTTTGTATCACCATATACTTAACACTTTGTGGAAGAAGAACATTCTTATACCTATACTATTAACTACAATCTTCATTCATCACCAAAATCACTGTTATACAGTATACAGTCCCTACATTATTCTCTAGCTTCCTTTCAATTGAAATATTATATCCACAGACTACCCCTTTCAGTAACAATCACATTTGTCAATCAGCAGCGTTAGTTATATGCACTATTCATCAACTCTATTCATTTCCACACATTTACAATAAGCTTCATTTAAAATTTTACTTACATTAAACATCAGCTCCCATTCTCATCCCACATTCACTTTCCTAGTAACTTATAATTTAGAGTTTACCTCCATGAGTTTACTCATCATTTTAGCTCATATTTGTGAGAACATACAATATTTGTCCTTTTGCGACTGACTTATTTCACTCAACATAATGTCCTCAAGGTTCATCCATGTTGTCATATGTATCCCAACTTCATTTCTTCTTATAGCTGAATAGTATTCCATCATATGTATATACTACATATTGTTTATCTATTCATCTGTTGATGGACACTTGGTCTGGTTCCATATTTTAGCAATTGTGAATAGCGCTGCTTTGAACATCAGTGTGTAAATGTCAGTTCATGTCCTGGTTTTCAGTTCTTCTGAATATATTCCTAGTAATGAGCTTGCTGGATCATACGGCAGTTTTATATTTAGTTTCCTGAGGAACTGCCAAACTGCCTTCCTCAAAGGCTGCACATTCTACATTCCCACCAACAGTGAGGGAGTGTTCCTATTTCTTGACATCTTCTCCAGCACTTCTCTGGCACAAGAACAGCACTAGTATTCTGTTTTTGTAATAATGGCCATTCTATAAGCTGTGAAATGATATCTCAGTATAGTTTTGATCTGCATTTCCTAGTAGTTAATGATGTTGAACATTTTTTCATGTGCATTTTGGCCATTTGTGTTTCCTCTTTGGAGAAAGTTCTATTCAAGTCTTTGGCCCATTTTTAAATTGGTGTTTGTTTTTTTGTGATTGGGTTATATGAGATCTGCAGATAACATGGATATCAAGCCCTTATTGGATATGTGATTTTCAAATATTTTCTCCCATTGAGTAGGCTGCCTTTTCACTTTCTTGACAAAGTCCTTGGAAGCACAAAAGTGTTTAAGTTTGAAAAGGTCTCATTTATCTATTTTTTTCTTTCATTGCTTTACTTGGGTGTAAGAAATCACCACCTACAAGATCTTGAAGATGTTTCCCTACATTTTCTTCAAGGAGTTTTATGGTTGTAGCTTTTGTATTTATGTATTTGATCCATTATGAGTTGATTTTTGTATAATGTGTGAGATAGGGATCTTCCTTCTTTCTTTTGCATATGGATAGCCAGTTCTCCCAGCACCATTTGTTGAATAGACTGTTCTGGCCCAGTTAAGTGGGCTTGACAGCCTTGTCAAAAATCACCTTGCCATAAATTTGAGGATCTATTTCTGAACACTCAATTCAATTCCATTGGTCAACATATCTATCTTTATGGCAGTACCATGCTGTTTTACCATTGTAGCTAAGTCATATGCTTTACAGTCAGGAAGTGAGAGCCTTCCAAATTCATTCTTCTTTTTTTAAGATATTTTTTGTCTATTTGGGAACTATAACCCTTCCAAATAAATTTGATAATTGGACTTTCCAATTCTCAGAAAAAGAGCTGTTGGAAGTTTTATTGGGATTATGTTGAATCTGTAGATAAATTTGGGTAGAACTGACATCTTAACAATATTTAGTCTTCCCATTCATGAACATGGATGTTCTTCCATTTATTTAGGTCTTCTTTGATTTCTTTTAGCAATGTATTGTAGTTTTCTGAATACAAGTCCTTTACATCCTTAGTTAAGTTTATTCCTTAATATTTGATTATTTTAGTCTCTATTGTAAATGGGATTTTTTTCTGACTTCCTTCTCAGATTGCTTCTTAGTATTATATAGAAATACTACTCATTTTTGTGTATTAATCTTGTATCCTGCCACTTTTCTGAACTAATCTATTAGTTCTAGCAGCTTTGCTGTGGATTTTTGGGATTTTCTAAATATAAGATCATGTCATCAGCAAATAGTGAAAGTTTGACATCTTTCTTTCCTATTTGGATGCCTTTTATTTCTCTTTCTTGCCTAATTGCTCTAGCTAGAACTTCTAGCACAATATGGAATACAGTGCTGACAGTGGGCATCCTTGTCTTGCTCCTGATCTCAGCAGGAAAGCTTTCGGTCTTTCTCCATTGAGTATAATGTTAGCTTGGGTTTTTCACATATGCACCTTATTGAGAAAGTTTACTTCTATTCTTAGCTTTCAGAGAGTTTCCATCAAGAAAGTATGTTAGATTTTGTAAAATTCCTTTTCTGCACCCATCGAGATGATCATGTGATTTTTCTTCCTCAATTTCACAATGTGATGTATTGCATTGATTGATTTTCTTGAGCTGAACCACCCTTGCATACCTTGGATAAAACCCAATTGATTATTGTGAATAACTCTTTTAGTGTGCTGTTGGATTCAATTAGCAAGTATTTTGCTGAGGATTTTTGCATCTATTTTCACTAGAGAAATTGGTCTATAATTTTATTTTTTTATGATATGCTGATTAGTCAGTTGTGATTTTATTTCCTTCTTGTCCTCTTTTCCTTTAAATACATATCAAAGCAGGATGGTAACATTTCCACAGATGAAAACAAGACCCACTCCAATTGACTTCTTATTGTGATACATGCATTTCTTAAAGATATTACAGTATTCACATGTAATACTGCCAACTCATAAAATAACATAAAACAAAATAAATCTAGAATTTTTTCCCATACAAATTTTGTGATTATTTTCAAGAATTTTCCTCAAGATTTTGCACAGTGATATTTGATCACGTACATGAAAATTTCCAAATGTCTCCATGGAGTAAACTATTTAAAAATTACATAATGATTGTTGCATGTGCATTAACTTGTTTTGATTAAGCCAGTCTTTACATGACGTCATAGTGTTTAATTTATGGCCTGTCATGGACAATTTTTTTTTTTTAAGATTTATTTATTTATTTATCCCCCCCTTGCTGCTTGTGTTTTACTGTGTCCATTTGCTGTGTGTTTCTTCCGTGTCTGCTTATCTCCCCCTTGCTGTGAGGTCCTGCTGCATCAACCCACCGCGCTGCGCGGGCCGGCCTACTCTCACAAGGAGGCCCCGGGAAGCGAACCCGGGGCCTCCCGCATGGTAAACGGGGGCTCTATCGATTGAGCCACACCCGCTTCCTGCTGTGAGGTCTTGCTGCATCAGCCTACCACGCCGCCCGGGCCAGCCGGCCTGCCCTCACAAGGAGGCCCCGGGAAGCGAACCCGGGGCCTCCCATATGGTAAATGGGAGCTCTATCCATTGAGCCACACCTGTTTCCCTGTCATGGACAATTAACATGTAGCATGTGGCACCTTGGACATAGAAAGGTGCTTGACTATCAAAGGTGGCTTAAACATCATCAAATGCTCCTGGAATTCCTTGTAATTTTTTATTTGTTTTGTATGGCTCTGAAGGATTATTACAACGGTTTTAAAGAGAACAGTGTAGTCAACATGCTAACACATTAATTTCTTTTGCATTTTTGCTCAGAAATAAGGCATGCATTGTAAGTATTCTCAATGTTATTTTTCTCTCAGGGTAGTGAGAACTTAACCTTAAAAGTAGACATATGAGTTGATATGCCTATGTACAGTTTTTTTTGTATTGTAATCAAGGAAAGTGTTCTGTGTTCCTTTTTTTTAAGTAGAAGTTTCCAAAATAATAAAATATTATTAACTATATCTTTTATAATATATTTTTTTATAGTCAGGTGGCATGAAATGTAATCTTCTACCTCTAAATCCATAACTCACTTTGCTGACTGAAACTCCCAATATTAAATGGTGAAATCTTTCAGAAATTGTGTGCTAAACTTTTAACAAACTTTGGCCCTCAATCCAAACATGATAATGAATGAGAAGCACAGACTGAGAATATGGCTCTGCAAGAACATTTACACCATTCAACATTTTAAAATAATTTTTCATTGAGTTATTCAGTTTAAACAATTTATTTTACTCAACTTTATACCTATTCTCAAGTATTGAATTGATTCCTATTTGAGGAATTAGGTCACTTATGACTGATAAGAGGCAGAAAAGATGTTTTGTTTCTTATATTTCACTGTCTTTTAAAAGTCATTGGTGGTGAAAGTTCTTTTTATTTCTCCTTCAAAGACACAAAGCAATTGATTTCTTCTTTATGAATAAGCTGTGAAAAGGAATGAATAAGATATGAACAGATCTGAAATCTGGCCAAATGTGGTAGGCAAGTGCATTTCCTTTGAAATTTAGCTACTTGGGAAATGTATGAACTATACAAAAAGGATCTTTCTGCCTCACTAGATATGTGTGCAAATGAGAGGTAGCAAGTCCTGTAGGAAGAAATCTCTTCCCAGGAACAGCATGCAAAAACATTCCAAGGACAATGAATCCACGAGGTGACTCAAAAGACCCTGAGTTGTGGAGGCAAAAGAGGGGTTTTGGAGCTAAAGGACACTCAACCTGCCTCTCCCAGCTACACCTGTTTTCCCAACACACACCCAGGGCTAACCCTTCCCCAGCCCTGGCTGCTGAAGGAGCTGGAATTGTCATGCAGAAAGGGTCTTTGAGGTCCACATGGGTGTACCCCTGAAGTCACCGAGGGCCCCCTGGCAGGTTCCCTGACATGCTTCTTAAATGCTCAGACCTCGACTGGGGAAGGTCTTGTTTGGGCTGTATAACCAGATAAACAACGAAATTTAACAACTCAACTTTTGAGCTGAGCCACAGTAAATTGATAATTTCAAATCCATTTAGATTTCTAGAATCAGAAAGAAGGAAAAGAGTAGGGAAGAATATGGATTATGTAAAGTACAGTCTCCAAGGAACCCTAAATGTCCTACTTCTGAGAAAAAACATGTGGGAAGGCCCTCATTTAGAGACCCACTTATCAGGACCCACTGAACATCTGGCTTACATTAAGTCACTCCTAAGAGGAAAACTTTCAGAGTGTGCTCTTTGGGGAATCTTTATATAACCTATTCAAAAGCATTACCTCTCACCCATTGATAAGTCTATGCAAAAGCCTGTGTGGTCTATGAGAGGGAAGTATGTTGAATGGACTCAAATTTAAGATTTAAAAGGAAAAGTGAAACAACAGAATTGAGTGGGGTTAGTTCTTACTATGTTGGATGCTTGATTCTACAGATCAATTGTTTCTTTACTTTTCCTAAAACTAAAGGTAATACCTTTGCAAAAAGGTTGTCCATGCCACAGAGCCAATAGTAAAAATACTGTGTTGAGATGCATTTGGTTCAACAGATTTAAACTGGAATTTGAATAGGTAGTCATCATAAGAGCAAGTTTCTGAATGTGATACAGATAATTTCTTGCATACTCTATGTTTCTTGAACAAATTTACATGGTCATCGAATATTCTTGGACTAAAGTTTGATATCCACATCTCCTTCCCTTTCCTTCAGCTTCTAAGGCCAAAATTAACAGATATGAAGCCCTGGAGATATTAGATGTAAACCTCCATGGAATATTTTCTTTACAAATAACTATAAAATGCAGCTAAGATGATAAAACATGCATAAATCAAGCTTTTCGTTTCCCCCCCATAAAGAACAGATTCTTGAAAGAAAAGCACATTGAAAAAATAAAAATCAGAGGTTCTGCAAAATACATTTACATCACTGCCCAATCTGTGCATCGGTGATATTATATTCTTTACACACATACACATACACACACAATCACAAAATCTGTGGTTGTAACTGAACAACTTTAATTCAAATTTATAAAGTTAAGCCCATGAGAAAAATTGAGATATCACAGTAGGAAACCAACACTAAAATATAAGATAAAATAAAAAATCAAACCAGTTTTACAAAACTTCCTACTGTGCTGTGGATTTCCAGTTACTTAAATAATGTTAAGTCCATGAATGTCAATTGCGCTTCAATCTCTTTATATCCAAATGGATTTACATAAATGAGGAAATGTGCTTATTCACACCAAGAAGACATTCTCTTCCTATCTCTATATGTGCATTCCAACCCTGGCAGGCTCAAGTAATCCTTACAGATGTGGATCCCTGTTCTCAGAAGTTCCAGAAGATATCCAAGTCTGTCAGTGGCATGAGAGTGGTCTTGTCCCAGTCATCGTCAGGATAAGCTTCAAAGTTTTGGGTATCGCAATCTTTGGAGATTTGGGGCATGATGGGCAGCTTCACTTTTCTCTGTGAGACAGCTCTGCAGTCCACAGATGGGAACCACCAGTGGTGTTTCACATCACCTGCTCCGTTCTTCATGCTTCTTAATTGCCTTGTTCTGTCCACAGCAGTTTTTGTTTTTTTTTTTAAGATTTATTTTCCCCCCTCCCCCATTGTTTTTGTGCTTGCTCTCTGCTCTCTGTGTTCTTCTGTGTCTGCTTGTCTTCTCTTTAGGCGGCAGCAGGAACTGATCCTGGGATCTTCTGGAGTGGGAGAGAGGTGCTCAATCTCTTGCGCCACCTCAGCTCCCTGGTCTGCTGAGTCTTTTATCTCTCCTTTCTGTCTCTTTTTGTTGCATAATCTTGCTGCACCAGCTCTCCCGGGAGGCCAGCTCTCCTGCCGGGGGCCAGCACTCCTCGCTGGCCAGCTCTCTGCTCAGGCCAGCTCGTCTTTCACCAGAAGGCCGGGGGAAATCAAACCCTGGATCTCCTATATGGATAGATGGAAGCCCAATCGCTTGAACCACGTCCGTTTCCGACAATAATTTCTTAATGAGGTGTTTTACATGAAGTCCAAGTGTCTGGGGAAATCTATCTTGGCTACAAGAATTCTTTTTTATAAGTGCCAAATGGGTTGTCATTTAAAAAAACGGAGGTAACCTCGAGATGTGGGCGCCGAGGGTGTTCCAGTCCACAGCCTCCCGTGGCCTTTGCTTTGGATAACTTCGGGGACGAGGTACCCCGGCATTCCACAGTGTCCACGTCCTGTCCACCAGCTTCTTTGCGAATTCAAAGTCGGTGCGCTTGACCTTATTTATCCAGCAGTATGTTTTCCGGCCTCGGGTCCCTGTAAACGGTCTCCCTGTAGTGCAGGTACTCGATGGCACAGGTGATCTCTGCGGTAGAAGAGCCCGGCGTGGCTGCTGAAGCGGCCGCGGTTCCGCAGGTAGGTGAGCAGCCGGCGCGCGGCTCCAACTCCACCAGCGTATGGAGGACGCGCTGGCCCTGACGCGTCCACAACAGTGGGGCCAGGAAGGCATGGCTGACTTCCTTCAGCACCGACTTCTCATCGTGTACGTGCTGCTCCTGCTTCAGCCGGATCACATCCGGGACGCTCGTCACGTTCAGGGCAAAGACATGCTGGGCGCCTTCTTGGTCACGTGCCCACGAGGACAGCATTGCGAAGTCCTCTAGCCGTAGGCGGGTGCTGGGGCGAAGGCGCCTCGCGGCTGCGGCAGTGGCCGGCTCCGGGTCAGGGATTCCCTCCAGGGTGTCTTCGCTGCAATCCCCGGGGTCGGTGTGGCCCCCGGGCCGGGCCTCCATGGGGACGCGCGCAGGTCCGCAGGGCCAGCCTTCCTGGGACGCAGCCTCCGGCCTCCGGACACGGCTCTATAATTTTCATTTTTCATGTTATCTTTTTCTGGCTTTGGTATTAGGGTGATGTTGGCTTCAAAGAATGAGTTTGGTAGCGTTCCTTCCTCTTCTATCTTTTGGAAGAGTTTGAGCAATATTGGTATCAATTCCTCTTTGAATCTTTGGTAGAATTCACCTGTGAAGCCATCTGGTCCTGGGCTTTTCATCCTGGGGAGGTTTTTGATGGCTATTTCAATCTCCTTACTTGTGACTGGTTTGTGGAAGCCTTCTATTTCTTCTAGGGTCGTTTGCATTTTAATACATAAAACTCTGCTGCTTGGCCTGAACTGTGGTGACAGTCTTTGGGAGAAGAGGAGGCTCTAAATAGGTTCTAAAAGCGCAGTTACCTGAAACAGCAACTTCGTGGTTTTATTGCTTATAGGGATTCTCGTGTCTCTGGGTGCTTCCCCCTGGGAAATCCTGGATTCTGGGCTCACCCCTGGGACTCTAGTCTACACTCTATGAGACCACCTACACTCCATGGTAAAGAGCACTATCCACACCTATTTTCCATTCTCGTGGTGTTGGAGCAGCTGACCGGAAATATCTCCCTGCAGCACAGGGCAGGCATCAAGACTGTACGCCCTGCGCATGGAATCCTGGCTCAGCTGTGTGACCTTGGGCAAGTTATTTAACTTCTCAGTTTACTCACCTGGGGATAATAACAGTACTCGTCTCATGGGCTTTTATACTAGTTAGTACATGTATGTGCTTAGAATGGAGCCTGGCACATAGTAAATGGTCAATAAATACTATTATCATGAGCCTCTCCTGCCCTACAAGGAGGATGGACCCAGCCTCACAAGCTAACCACTCCCTCCTCTGTTGACCACAGTGCTTAGTGTATTCTGCTCTTGTCACTTTTATCACCCTGTATTGTGGTTTCTTGTTTTCTTTGGAGTCTTCCCGCACTGGACAGTGGTATTCCGAGAGCAGGAGCTGTATCCTAATCATCTTTATATTCCCCAGTACCTGGCACAGTGCCCTAGTATTTCATAGGTGGGTAATACTGCTTGTGGAATGAGTTCCTTTCAGAGGAGAGAGAACGGCAGGCAGTTCTGAAACTACTCAGCAGGTTTGGTCAGAGCAGCTAGAGCAATATGAAAGGATCCTGCTTGCTAAAGAAAGACTGGTCATTCTTCCTTCCTCAACTATACCTTAACTCTGAGACCTCTGAGACAAAGTTATCCTTCCAGCCCCAGCATCTTTTGCACCTGGAAAATTTCCTCATATGATTTTTTTTAGGAGGTACCAGGGATTGAACCCAAGACCTCATACATGGGAAGCAGACACTCAACCACTGAGCTATACCTGCTCCCCACCTCGTCATATGATTTTAACTTCCTTCCCCTCTTCATGGAGGAATGGTGAAACATGGAAAAGAGGGTAGGAGGAATTGGGTAAATGCAGAGGATCCAGTCGGCAAGGTGGCCAATTCCATCACTTTGTGTTCTGAGACATTTCTAAGACATTTTTTCAGGACTCCTTCCCAGCAAGAGCACCCTGCCTCCCTCCAACTTTCTTTGGCATTTCCATACCACCCGGAGTTTGCTGACCACAAAGTTTTGTTTGCAAATACTATGGCAACCCCAGGAGCTCTAGCTAGTCTAAAATATCTTGCCAGCAAATAAAGCACAAGATTGGAACCATCAAAACTCTCCAGACTCCCAGCCTCACTGATAGGGCTTTAAAAAGCATCTGTTTTCTGTTTGAGTAAGCATTTCACCATGATTTTCAGGGCATGTTGCTCCTTCAAAAGTCTCATATGCCTGTCCTAAGGGACATTTTTAAAAATCCATTCTTCTCGCCAGTAACCCCATTACAGTTAGCACCATAGCCCCCATGGAGAGATTTTCAACTTTCTTTTTGATGTTCCGGTTTTAACGGTCAGTAATCAAATATGATTTTTCGATGTGTCCATATCCTCTTCCCTTTACTCTCTTGGTTTGGGAGCAGACCCTGATATAAGGATTCAAGTACAAGGAATTTGGGGGTGGGGGGAGGTGATCCCAGGATACACTTGAAGGAAAAAGGGGAAATGAGACAGGAAAGAGGAGGCAGTCAATAAACAGTGTGGCGGGGGAGGGACGGGGGGAACGGGGTGTTTTAGCTGGCCAAAGGGCTGCCGATGCAAAGTACCAGAATTGGGTTGGCTTTGCAAAAAGGGGATTTATTTGGGGTAAAAGCTTACAGTTCCAAGGCTGTGAAAAGTCCAAATCAAGGCACCATCCGAGATGCTTTCTCACCAAAGTCAGCTGCCACGTGTTGAAGCAAGATGACCACTGATCTCTGCCGAGATTTGAGCTCAGCTAAGGGCAACCAGGCATAGGGCGTGTCTCTTTCTGGGCCTCCCATATCAGTATCAGCTGCTTCAATTTCTTCCCATGTTCAGCTGTAAGCTATTAGGCATATAGCAGGGCTTGTCTTCTCTTGAGCTGCTTCGTGGGCCCAGCCTCTTGGGACTTTGTGCTTAAGTGATCCTGTCTCTTACATGGCAGAATCAAACATGGTGGCTTCTTTTTCTTCTTCTGTCTATTTCTCTGGATTTATATCAGACCCAACAAGGAGGGCAGGGACTCAACCTGAGTTGAGTAGTCCAATCAAAAGCCCTAAAGCATTCTTATCAAGTAATCTAATCAAAGTACCCTCAACTGAATTTAATGCAATCAAACGGTATCACACCCACAGGAATAAACCAGTTCAAAAACATAATCTTTCTCCTTTTGGGATTCATAAAATAATCTCAAACTGCCACGGGGGAGGTATGTTGGAGTTCTCTGTATAGGTTTTGTGTTATTTTTACAACCACCCCGTAAGTTTGAAATTATTTCAAAATGAAGACTTTAGAAAACAAACAAATAAATAAATAAAAAGAGTATGATCAAGCAAATTTCTTCTGTGAATAACTAGAGCTTAAACCCATTTTGAAGTCAAGGAGTCATTTAGAACATATACTTAGGAGTTATCAAACCCAAGGAGTGGGGAAGCTGAAGGATTTGTATATGAAATCCCATCAGTCGTTGATTTATCATCAGGCACATCCCATCTTCTGGGAAGTGGCTCTGGCTGCAAGAGAAGGCCCTGAGATGAGAAGCCTGACACTACAATGGTAAGCTCAGAAGGGTTTTGGGTAAGGCCACAATAACACTATTTTATTCTCCCCTGGCCTTGGGCCCTTAAGCCCCAGGTTGGGGGATCTGCCCTTTGTGCCTGTGTGTTTTTGTCTTCCATATCCAAGACAGGCATGGCTGATGGCTTTACACATACGAGATTTTTCCTTGGCAGTAGTTTCTTTCCCACTAATTGGGGATTAGTCTGATTGAATGAGCAGCACCCAGGTGAGGCTACCAAGGGGCTCAAGTCCTGCTAGTCAGCTATACCACATACTCTTACCCTTTATTTGAGAGTTCTTCAGATAATTTGAATATGACTATCTTGTCCTACCAAGTCTTTGCTTCTTCAGGCTGAAAATCCCCAGATCCCTTAGTAGTTGTAATAAGTAACACCAGCTTGTTTTTATACAATGTGTTTTAGCTTCTTAGGCATTTCCACAAATACCCTGCAATGGCTTGGCTTAAATAATGAGGATTTATTAGCTTATGGTTTTGAAGCTAAAAGAAAGTCCAACCAAGATGTCATCAAGGCAATGCTTTTTCCCCGAAGTATGTGGCATTCTGGGATTGGCTGCCAGCTCCTTAGTTTATCACATGGGAAGGCACATGGTGGCATGTCCTGGTCTCTCCCTTCTCTTCTGGGTTCCATTGATTTCACCTTCTGGCTGCTTCCTCTGTGGATTTCTCTCTTGCACATCTGAATTCATTCCATTTATAAAGGACTCCAGTAATAGGAGTGAGAGAGGTAACAGCACCTCAAATTCTAAAAATATTAAAAGGATAATAAGGAAATATGATGAACTACCTTGTGCCAATAAATTCAACAACTTAGATAAAATGGACAAATTACTGGAAAGATACAAAGTAACAAGTTCAGTCAACATAGATGAATCTCAAAATAATTACGCTGAGTGAAAAAAGCCAGAAAAAATAGAATATATACTGTAAGATTCCGCTTATACACATTTCTAGAAAACTAGATCAATGGTTGCCTAGGATATAGGAGGTAGGTCAACAGGGGACAGAAATTGGGAAGAGGGATGGATTACAAAGAGGCATAAGAAGACTTTGTTCATTATCTTGATTGAGGTGATGATCTTATGGGTGTATGCATATATCAAAACGTATCAAATTGTTTACCTTAAGTATATGCAGCTTATTTTATGTCAATTATACCTCAAACTTTTTTCAAGTGAAGGGTTGTTCTATAAATCATGACTCGATCTACTTATCTTTAAAGTTTGAATTTGAAGGATGATTCAACTTTAGTAAAAACAAGGCCCATCTGAAAGAAGGCGATATATGGTCATATGCATGTTTATGTGCAGTACATAGAAAACAGGGAGCGAAGCTGGGGTGGAAAGAGAGCCAAGGCATGGACGGCAAGCTTGGCTAGAGCTACTAAAAGTGCTAACAACACAAAGCACTGCTTCACTTGCCCACCCTCTCCCCAGGCAATCCACAGGGTACAAAGTGAAATCAATGGTCTTTACTCCTGGCCCGACAGAAATATTCACTGGCCTGCAGCAGGAGAGCTTGTTCCAGCTAGCGAGCTAGTTACACCATCCTGTCCAGGACACACGCTCAGCAAGCTCTATTCCAAGCCACTGGGTTCTGGCTAAGCCCCCAAGGACATTGCTTGGGACCTTGTTATAGGCAGGCCAAGGATTTGCATTTTTTTTTTTTAAAGCTGGGGGACTCCAGTGAGGAGATCACTTCGGGTGCCTGAAGCACACAGTGAAGTTTTGTTAGATCAATTAAGGCAATTGAGATGTTGTAACTCATTGGCAAAGGACTTGATTTTCCTCCAGAGTTATTTCCCTCCAGCCTAGATTTGGCTTAGGTGTCCTGGAAATCAGGAGAATGGTATGTGGGTAATAAGTAAGGAGGTCTGAGGGAAGGCTAGAAAAGGACCCAAGGTCTCTCTCTGGATGAAATGTTTTAATTACTTTAGAAGTCGTGCCTGCCTCCATCCGCTGGTCCACAGTGATGCTTCCTTCCACTGGGGTGAGGAGCGGAGCCACTGGGCATGTTGCTGCTGCTCCCAGAAATGCCACCACGGTTGCCCTTGGCAATCCTTTCTTGGGCAATGCCCTTTCTCAGGGAGATGAATACAAGCAGTACATAGCTGAGTGTCAATCACACACTCGGCAACCACCGGTCTCATTAAGCAGCCCCTGAAAGGACCCAGGGAAGAAATAAATGCGGCTGAGTCTGGATTTCGGGAGAGAACCAAGGAAAGGAAAGGAACTTCCTGCCCTGTGAGGGCCCACCTCCAGTCAAAGAACCCAAAGTCCAGTTCAGCACATTTCCCTTCTTCCCAAGGGCAAAGGCCATTTTTAATTCTCCTTTCAACCTGTTTCATCAGTAAAACTCCTGATGTCAGAGCCATGGACAGAAAGAATGGCTATGAGCTAAGGTCCCCTGAGCTGGACTAGGATAGCACTTATTTCTCTTAGAACACAAGATGTGCTTGCAGGGACAGGTGGTGCAGTGAAGAACCCGGGACCCAGGGACTTTCTAAGCCAAATCTCCCTCTAATTAGTCGTGAAACCTTGTGCAGGTCCCGTTACCTCCCTGGAACTCCGTTTCCCCATTCATGAAATGAGAAAATGAGAATCTGGTTCTCAGGCTGTAAGATTCTATAATCAAAGTTTTAATAAAATCCATCTCTGCTCTCTGGAACTCTGAGTTCTTAGGAGATCAGGCAGAATTCAACAGAAAAAAAAAAAAAAGTCTGTTAAGGACAGCCATTTTACATCTATTTATTTTTACTACATTTTACCTTTTACAAAATAAACTTGACAGGTGCTTTTTAAAAAGATACAAGCAATCCTAACTAGGGCAAGCTGCCTTTGAGTGTTCAAACTCTTAACAGAAAGAAACAAATTTGAATGCTTTGTGCAACACTCAGTAATTTGCCCTACACAGTTTACTTTAAAGTTTATTTTCATTGCTTGAATTTATTTGGTCTTAATCCCTTGTAATAACATAAGCTAGATATCACATAGCAAAGCATCACTTACCCAGCGTCACGGAGATTACATCAGTAGAGGTTCTAGTGGCATACCAGAGAACTAATCCTAACTAGGAGCTGAAGAAGAATCTCTTTATTAAAGGATGGTACTGCAAGACAGAGATTTTTCACCTGTGACCTTGCAACCAGGGATATTATTCAAATTTTACCACCAGACTTCTTTCTCTATAGCTACCTGAGTAAACCAAGTCAGTGGAACATCAGCTAGCTTTTTCTTCATGGCTGTTATTACTTTGGATGGAATATGTTGTTGTGACATGACAAATGTAGAGGGATTGGAACTAGGGGGAAGACAGGAAGCATGTGGAGCGGATAGTCCTGGGGTCAGCATTGCATCCCCTCAGCCCACCTCTAATTCCAACTGTAGCTGCAGAGGACATTCTGGGAGGACTTAGTTTCATATTGCATTGGCAATGCCCCACCTCATGCATTCACATCAAGGTCTTCATAGGCCAGGTAAGTGAAGGTTGTAAGTCCAGGAAGTTGATGTCCCCAGGGACACCCCTCAACCCATGCAGTACTGGGGACAGTGGGGTAGATAAATGCTCAGCCTCCCCATCTTGAAGCAGGTGATCTATACATTCTAAGGTGGCCCTCAGTAGAAAGAATCAAGCACTACTGTCCACTGTAGCAACTTTGGTAATGTATCCTATATTAGTCAGCCAAAGGGGTGCTGATGCAAAATACCAGAAATTGGTTGGCTTTTATAAAGGGTATTTATTTGGGGTAGAAGCTTAGAGTTACCAGACCATAAAGCATTAAATTACCTTCCTCACCAAATCTGTGGCCACGTGTTGGAGCAAGATGGCTGCCGACATCTGCCAGGGTTCAAGCTTCCTGGGTTCCTCTCTTCCCGGGCTTGCCTTTTCCTGGGCTTAGCTCCTCTGCTTTCTCCACAATGTCAGCTGTAGACTATGAGGCTCTCTAGGCTTTGCCTCTCTCCACAAGGCCAGCTGTGAACTGTCAGGCAAACGGCTTGTCTCTTTTCCTGGAGCCTTTTCTCCTTCCTCACCGCCAAGCTCCTCTGTGTGCTTACTTCCCCAAACTCCAGCATTAAAATTCCACCTCAAAACTTCAACATCAAAATTCCAACCCTGTCCTTTGCCATGTCTTTTATCTTTGAGACCCCACCCACCAAGGGGCAGGGCTCAACGCCCTACTAATGTTGCCCAATCAAAGCTCTACTCATAATTTAATCACGTCCAGAGGAAAAGACCAGTTTACAACATAATCCATACATATTTTTGGAATTCATAACTAAATCAAACTGCCACACATCCTTATATTGGCCTTTCTTCCTTCCCTTTCTCACTCTCTCTACTCGCTCACTTCTGCTTCCCCAGGTCACCTCTTAAACCAGGAGATGTACCCAAAGACTGTTCTCAAGTCCTTGTCGCAAGCTCTGCTTTCAGGTGAACCCATACCAAGACAGCATGCCTCATGAATTGACTCCATGAACTAGGGCTTTGCTGTATCATGTGCCAGGGGATTGAACAGAGGAATGAAAGGAGAAAGGAAAGGGCTTGCCAGGACTGTACTGAGAAGTGGGAGCAAAGTTCAAATGGGCAAGAGGATAGAAAACCGCAATTTGAGAACAAATCTGGGGTGCTCAGACTTAGTTTTAGCAGACAGAATGTATCTGAGTTGGAGCTGACTCAACAGACTGGACATGACTATGACCTGCACATGACCACTTAAAGGTGCTGTCCAGCATCTGCCAGTAGAACTAAGTACTTAGTGAAAATTCAGGTCAGTCTTGACAGTCTCCCCTTGGCTAATGTGACTTCAGCTCATAGGAAACTTGCTAGCTAGTGCAGGACAAAGAGGTCCAATCATAGGAGTCAGTAACGTGGAACAAACCAGTGTGAGACAGGGCAGAGCTGGCCATAAATGACTAGTATAAGGAATAGCCAAGGAGGAAGGAATGTGAAGCCAACAGTAAGGTGCAAAGACAAAAAATAAGACAGCATCAGGGGAGTGGGTGTAGCTCAGTGGTTGAGTGCCTGCTTCCATATACAAGGTCCTGGGTTCGATCCCCAATACCTCTTTAAAAATTAAAGAATTAAAAGACAGTGCCTCAGGAGAGGATAATACAGACACTGGGAAAATCCATCTGAGCATCTGTTTTTTTGGTGAATTTCAACAACCAACTGAAATTTATTACAATCTTTCTTGGTACAGTTCTGTCGAAAATGCCTTCCCCATGAATGACAGGTTTGGTTCCTTTTGGTTCCTGAACTCATCTCCCAACCCATATTTTGATCAAAGAGGGGAGTCTTGTCTTGGGTCACCAGTGGCATCCCCATTCCCCCAGAGGTGTTAGACCCAACCTCTAGACTCTCTTCTCCCTTCATTGAGGCCTCTTAGCCTCACCTTAACCTGACCAGTCCCACTCTAAGCTGGACCACTTTTGGCTTCATGCAGAAGGATTTTTAAAGAGATATAGCTTAGTAAATGGCATTACTCCACCCAAGCCCATAAGCAGGTCCAGGTTGTGTGAGACGTAAACCATATGCAATTTCCAGAATTCTCTTTAAGAAAAACAATATGAAATAATGAATTCAAAATTAGAGTGCCTTGGAAGGAGTCTTAGCAAGTAAAGATCCCGGAGACTTAATCATTTAGCATGATAAGTCTACCCCTGCTCAAGTAGAAAACCTAGGAAACAGACTGAATGTTCAGTAAGCCCTGCTGCTCTATATCCAAAGTACATCGCATACACACCCACAATTCCAAATTTCCACTGCTACTCCAAGCTGCAAGCTTCCCTCAGCCTCCTTATTGGTCCTCTGGCCACCACATTTATTCTCCATGGTTAATTCTCCACACAGACAAGTCTTTTTAAAATATAAATCTGACATGTCACTCACTAAAAATCCTCTAAAGTTTTTTAAATATGCTTAAACTAAAATCTAAATCTTTACTACTGACTGACAGGGCCCCTTATGACTAACCCTCACTTATCTCTCCAACCTCATTTTGTACCACTCCCTCCCTCCCTTTTCTCACCCTACCCCTTGGTCTCCTTCCTTTCTGTTCCTATTTCCTCACACTGGTCTATCTGTCTGGAATGCTCTGATCCAAGGCTAACTGCTTTTTGTCTCGTAGGTGTCAACTCCAGTTAGTTGACATATTAGTTTTATATGGCTACTGCAACAAATACTGCACACTTAGTGGTTTAAATGATGCAAATTTATATCTTACCAGTTCTGGAGATCAGAAGTCTGAAATGGGTCTCAGTAGGCTACAATCAAGGTGGAAGCAGTGCTGTGTTCCTTCTGGAGGCTCTAGGGAAGAATCCATTTCCTTGCCTTTCCTGAGTTCCAGGGGCCACCCTCATTACTTAACTCATGGCCCCCTTCCTCCAACTTCAAAACCAGCAACAGCAGGTTGAGTCTTCACATCACATTGCTCTGACCTCTTCTTCCTCCTTCTTCTACTTCTAAGGACTCTTCTTTGAACTCATCTTGATAATCCAGAATAATCTCCTTATTTTAAGGTCAGCCAATTAGCAACCTTAATTCTATCTGCTACCTTAGTCCCTCCCTTTCCATGTGAGGTACATATTCACAGCTTCCAAGGATTAAGACATGGACATCTTTGGGTGCCATTATGCTTCCTACCTCAGGCTCCAAGCCACCCGATTTAGTGCAGTCGACCAGCCCTCACCACCAGCCTGGTTACTCTTGAGCCCATTATCCTGTTTTATTCTCTTTAGATCACTGCTCACTTTCTGAAGTAATTCCATCCATTTATTGTCTGCCTTTCCTTAGGAAGCAAGCTCTGTGAGGGCCTAGGCCTTGTCTGGCTTATCACCCTGCTCCAGAGTACTTAGCTCAGCACATAGCAGGCACTCCATGAATAAAGAATGAATGAAGAAGTGAATAAATGAATTGGAAATGTGCAGTTCATTTTCAATAATAGTAATAACAATGGCTATAAAATAATTTTTAACACTTCATATTTACTTTCTTATGTTTTAGAATCAGAGCTGGATTGGAGTCTAGTCTCCTTTACTTGCAACTTGTAATTCGGTAATTACTTAACCCCACTAAGCATCAATTTCCTCATCTGCAAAATGGGTTTAATAATAGTGTTTATCTCAGAATTTTTATGAAGATTCAATGAGATGATTAACATGAGGTGCTTGGCACAGTGCTTTATATAGCTATTTTTATTATCATTCCTTTTTTTTTTCTTTTTTTGCAGATGAGGAAACTTAGATATAGCTATTAAGAGGTATTGCTGTGAATCTCATCCTGGGGTTGATGACAAAACCCAAATTCATTTTAGCTATTATTTGTACACACTGCCCTGCTGGAATAATAAACCAGAGTCTGGCCTGTGAAAGTGGACAGAGTTGGTCCATGGGTGTGGGGAAGATTCAGCAGAAACCTAAAGCAGTGTCCTGGATTTGGAACAGGTTAAAATATCAAGTGCATGAGAGCCAAATAGAATGATAAAGTCATCAACTGAGCTTCAACACACCTGAGAAAACTCTAAAAGACAAATCTGATACAAGTGTAGAGACAGTCCTAGAGGCTACAATGTGTAGGAAGAAGGAATCCTTTATGGGAAGCCTGTGACTTTACCCATAGGTGGGAAGGCAGCTGGGAAGGACACCCACACAATCCAGACTTTGTTCTGGTCCAACCAACCTACCATCTGGGACCACCATGCCCTTGAAAGTCATGCTGTAGTCTCTAGACTGACCTTCCTCTCAGGATATGTCACTTAGTCTGACTCCCAGTGTCTGCCTCATCCTGGGGTGTCAGGGCCTCTCAGACCCCATTCCTGCCAGAATCCTGGCTGTGATTGATGACAGTCCTAATGACATGATCATTCCTCTACTGATACTTTTATTTCTTGGGTCATGGGCCAGTGCTCTAAATGCAGAAACAGGTCCCAACACAGACTACTTTGTCATTCATTAGTGGTCAAGTGTCTCCTATTGTCTCTTTTGCTGAGAGTTATTTTCAGAAAATATCTCCTGTATTGACTTAACAATTAGTCAAGATTTTTAAGCCAGGAAGTATAATTTTACATATAATTCTGAATTGGAAGACCTGAGGTTAGCCTTGTCTGACCAGTTATATAAAATGCATGAGTTTTGATAGCTATTTGTTAGATCAGAGCCTCTTTTTACTTCTAAGAACAGATGAGCAAACATTTTTAAATTCCTACTCTGGGCCAGGCACTGCACTCAGTGCTGAGTACACAAAACTGACAATACACTCTTAGCCTACAAGGACTAAGAAGGACATGAATTCTACATGGTCACAGTTACTGGAAATCCAACCACTGGGAAAGAATTAGGCTGTGGTCATTCTTGGGTCCTAATTTTTCTGGTTCTATGACAGTCAGAAGTATAAAGTATAGGGTGCCTACTTTTCTAGTCCATTCTTCTTCCTTTATTCATCTTCTCTTCCTTCTAACATCACTCTGGGGAGTGTGTTTGTGAGGAGGCTGGCCAGAAGGAAGAAGTAAGGATTCAAAAGCAGTATGTTATTCAAAATGGCCATTCCAATTCTCCCTAAATTCTAGAGTCCTGCACTAGGTACGAGGTGTGCCTAGACAATTATGTAGCCCTTTGAATTTCTAGTTCTGAAATAGACAATGCAACTCTAATTTCTCAAGTTGTGAACCCACCCCATTCATTCATTCATTCATTCATTCATTTGTAAAGCATCTAACAAGTATCTACAATGGGAAAGGCTTGTATAAGATACGATGTGGAATAAGACATAAGTTTCACCATCCAGTATATTTACTCTGTTGGGGAAATGGTGTGTGTATATAATTAATTATAATACAAGGCATTACGTGATAAGCACCATAAGAGATGCATTGCTAAAGGGCTCCTAGAGGACTTTAGGGGAGAGTCATCACTTTCAGCCCAGGATATCTAAAAAACCTTCTTGGAGAATTAGTATTAGACCTGAACCTTAAATAATGGGTGTTTGGACAGTCAGAGATGAAGGAAAAGGCAGTCCAGAGAGCAAGAACAGTATAAGCAAGAGCTCAATGGCAAGAAAAGAAAAAAGCATAGTGAGCTGCAGTTTGATGTATCTCTGTTTCATGGGCTTTCACTGAAGAGCCAAATTCTATACTCATGCATCTTCTTGGTATGTACTTTCATCACAATAGACAAAACTATCCGTGAGCTTATTTGCCAAGAAGCCGCTGCTATTCTGAAGCTCCTATTGGGTGTGGTTGTAGCTGCTTCTGGGTACTGGGCCAGTTCAGGTATGAGGTTAGGATCATCTTCCCCATCAGCCTTTCTCTGTGAACACTGGCAAGGACAAAAGGGATCCTGAAGTTTCTGTACTTTGTATTCCCAGGAACTTCATCCCATTGACCAAGTAGTCCACTTAAAAAAAAAAAAAAGAAACAAACAAAACGAGTGTTTTCTTGCTCCAAATGACCCCACTGCCTTCTCTTCCTTACCTAAGAAGGAAGAGGCCACCATATACCAGGCTCTCCATCATCCATTCGTTGGAGGGAACCACAGGATGAGGAAACAAAACAGTGAGTAATCTTTAATCATTATTACTTTGTAAACAATTGGGGGAGGTAATTCTAGTTTAAAGGAGATGGAAGAGGTAGGGGAGGTATCTGGTTAGTACTCCCCAATGCAACCTCTCCGACATCCCACCGCAACATTTATGAAGCCAAAACTCACATCATCAAGGGGAAAAAAATACTGACAAAAAAGTTCATGTAACAACACTGAAAAAAACCTTCATTAAAAATAAACAGACACTTCCAATTGTTCCTATGCTAGTTGAGCCCTGAAACCCAGGAGATAGGCAACCAACTCCTACTCTCCAGTTTTTTGGTCTTGCCAGGGACAACTAACAAAACACTGATGATAGACCAGCCCAATCCCAAAAGCAAGGAGTATCTTCAACTTCAAGCAAAACAATTCCATTCTTCTGCTCCATAATAGTTATGTTGCTTCTCAGCCTGAAGCAGAGTGTGTCTCAAATTCCTCAAGATTGAGGAATGAATAAAAATTAGGGAGGAGTGTAACCACAGACTAAAGCAGATTTATTGTCATTGTAGTTATTATATGGTGTATTTGTAGCATTGATATAAAGATAAATTTAAAAAAGAAAAAAGAAACAGACAAAGCAGGTCCAGAAAAATCTCAGGCTTCCCCTCATGACATGCACGTTTAATTAAAAAAAAGATGGGTGGGTTGGAGAACATAAGTTTTTTTCCTCATATTGTTTGTCTCATTGTTTCTCCCCATATTGTCTGGTTTATTAATTAAGTAGTCCCAATGTTTTTTTGATTGCTGATATGCATATTTTATTAACCAAAAATTAAATAAAGGAAGCGGGAGTGGCTCAGTCGATAGAGCCCCCGTTTACCATATGGGAGGCCCCTGGTTCGCTTCCCGGGGCCTCCTTGTGAGGGCAGGCCAGCCCACGTGGCACGAGGGGCTGATGCAGCAGGACCTCACAGCAAGGGGAAGATAAGCAGACACGGAGAAGACACACAGCGAATGGACACAGCAAGCACAAGCAGCAAGGGGGGGATAAATAAATAAATAAATAAATCTTTAAAAAAAAAAAAATTAAATAAAGCAGGAGAGTGGATGTGGCTCAGTGGTTGAACGTCTGCTTCCCACCTAAAAGTCCAGCGTTCAATCCCAGAACCTCTAAAAATAAACAAACAAACAAATAAATAAAGCAGCATAGAAAAGAAAAGAAAAAACTGGGCAGCCACTCGTGTCTACATCTGCAATTTATACACACCTGTCCTGAAACTCCACATCATCAACAGCTCTTCAACATCACCAGAAGATTTTTTTTTTTTTTTTTT
>JAQZBX010042429.1:0-22014 GCA_029593785.1 Cabassous unicinctus
CCATACAATATTTTCATTTAAACAGTGCTTCCTTAAACTCTCCATAACTATTCTTAACCACATAGACTATAGTTATTTTATCTTAAGACAAATTTTACCTTCACAGAACACATTCTCTTAAACAAATTTACCAAATTTTAGTAGAGCTCTTGTAAGAATTTTCATTTATCAATTTACTATTACCATCCGGAGGTATCAAAATATACTCTGACACTGAACAAACAGACAAACACAAAAAGAGTTATGACACACCAACAGAAACATAAAGCTTACTAATTTGAACCATAATTTTCACTTTTTTGGTATGGCTGTGTTCAAGCTCTCCATCATTTCACATCTTTGATTTTACTGTTTTTAGAATTTTTTCTGGAATCTGTGTTACCTGTAATATATAAGCTTGTTCTCTGAAACACTTTTGTTCATAATCAGCAACAGCTAAGACAACTTAAACAGCAGAAATACAGTCAAGCTCTAACTTAGCAGTTTACACGGATATTTAACATATATATTTTGGATTATTACTCTTTAGGAGTACACTTAGGCTTAAAGTTTAGATTTTTGGGATAGGCCCTTTAATTCCTGTTCTTATTTTTGGTATATTTAGTGAAGGAGTAATAAACTTAGTTTCAGCTGAGGGAGGATCGACAGCTGTACTGCTTTTGGTAACTGCTTTAAGTTCTGTTACAGGCTGGAGTGAGCTGCTCCATTGCTGACTAGGTAGATTTGAGCTAGGTTGGGAAGTGCTCATATTGTTTGCCTGAGGGCCCCGAGCAAGGCCCATTAGGAAGTTTCCCGATTTATTAATGAGACTGCCATTTTTATGATATTCAGAATGGCATTCATTGGCCCAGTGTAACCCTTTATGGCATTTTGGACACATGAGTTGGTATTGATTTATTATTGCTGCTAGATGGAGCTCTCACACCAGTTCTGGCTTGGCAATCTTTTTTCATAAGACCTGGTTTTCCACATTTAAAGCAACTTAAATTATTAATTATATGACTACGTCCCATTATAGCAGCTGCAAAAAAGGTCATGTTATATGTATTAGACCCAAGGTCTTGGCATGCCTTTATATAATCCTGTACCTCCATTTGCCTGTATTGGATGTAAAGCCTTTTTACACTCACTGTTAGCATTAGCAAAAGCCAACATCTGAATAAGCATTTCTTTAAGATCAGATTGAGTTACTGTCTTGTTGACCACATTTGCCAGCCTCGCTACAAATTCAGCATAGGGTTCAGTATTTCCTTAAACAATTTTTTAAAATGATTGTACAGCCTGTCCAGGGGTGGAGATGCGTCGCCAGGTGGCTAGGCAGCACAATCGAACTTGTACAATGGCAATATCATCATATTGAACTTGGCGAGGAACCCCAGCCCATTGACCTATTCCTAATATTTGTTCAGCGGTAATAGGCACTGTTTCAAAAGACAATAAATCATCTTTTGGAGCAGACGGCTTAACAACCGCTGGAAAAGTTCCATAAACTCCCTTTTTCTTTCTTTTCTTATTAAACATGAGTTTATCTGTCTTTGCCCGTTAATTTTTTCATATATATTTTCATTAAAATCATCATTAGCTTGTTCTGCTACAGTTTTAACAATAGCAGTATCCATTTTAATATCTTCATTTTCATTTGACTGTAATGGTTCAAGAGCAACAGAAATAAGACTACACAAAGACCATACTTGAAGAGGAACTGTTTCCCCTTTTTGATTAGCTTGCCGCAATGATTTCATTACTAGTTTTCATTGTTTCAAAGTTAACACATTCCACCCTTGCAGCTAAAATCAATAACAATGTTTTTGTACAAGAGAAAAGAGTTCTAGTAACTCGTGGGTCATCACAGATACCCCTGTATTCTTTAACAGGGTCTTTAAAACCTCAGAATATTCCTCAAATTGAGTCGACTGATTTCCCATTACCCTATTAAGATTATTTGACTCACCACATAAGATTCAAGGACCGTCCGGCCCAGCAACAACAGTCCTTAGTTCCACAGCATTGATCCAGAGAAAAAGACTATGAGAAAAGACTAGTCGAGCCCCACGTTGGGCGCCATGTTGTTGTCAGGGTGCGACGCAAAGGAAGAGTCAGACAAGTTGATGCATATGAAGAAGAGGGCTGCAGCTCACTCAGGCAAAAAACACAGCCCCGAGATCACTGTGACCCTCTCTTTTATTCAGCTTACAACAGTGCATAAATTCTGCCCCCTAACCTTGCTTTCCCACTATGTTTCTTTTACTACAGCAAGAACACTGCCTTCTCTGGCAGTCTACCTAGGGGCACAAGTATAAACATCATTTCTAGCCCTAAATGCCTTAGTCTATCTAATATCTCAGCTTGGTGCGTGAGAGCGCTACCTGTTTGTGAGTTCCCAGACAATTTTTCTTGGGAATTCAGACAATAACATCTGTGTGGTGAGTTTCATTTCACTCTGCCTCTTTCCACTGATATCTGCAGTATGCAGTGTCCTTGGAGACATTTACTAATGTGTCTCTGCCAGCAAGCATGCTTGTTGAATGCTTAACCCTTTATGCTCTGACTCTCAGCATCTTCTCCAACAAACCAGAAAAATCTAATGTATCCATAGAGAAAGCTTGAAGTGCACTTTATATAGAATGTTTCTACCCTACAGTCCCTTCCACACTCTAAAGTATGATTCCTTGGCAATGCAGCCACCTTGGATTTACTCAGTATTTACTTGGTAGAACCATATTCAGACATAGCCTCTTGCTGCCTGAGGCAGTCTCCCCACCCAGAAGACGGTGGTGGATGCCAGGCTTCCCACATTGCAATTCTGGAAACTCCTTGGAGGTAGTGTGGGTACTGGAAAATAAAAAAAGCCTTGGCATTGCCAGTTTGAATCTTGACACAGCAACTTAATAGGCATCCTACCATGGGCAAGCTATTTGACCTTTCTGAGCCTGTTTCCTCACCTGCAGACAGGAGGTAATGATATTCTGAAGGGTTCTATGAATTTGAATAATATGGTAGAGCTCCAAGAAGATGCCTGGCACAAATTAGATGTTCTTTAAAGAAAGATGCTATCACTGCCACCTAAATACTCCTTGTATTCTCTCCCTGATGCCCTCTTTTTCACTTTCACCACTACCTGCCTCCCATCTGTCCTGTGCTTTTAGTGAGGCAAAGCACTGGAGCTTTAGTATCTGTACTTTTATCAAATACTCCCCCTGGCATCAATGTCTGTGGCCACCACTTGTGATATTCACCACTTGCTGTCTTTGTTGTTTGCCACCGCCATCTCTTGTTTTCTTCTCCCTTCCGTCATTTCCTCTTATGGGTTGACTTGCATCCCTTGAAAAGACATGTTCAAGTCCTAACCCCCATCCCGTTCATGTGACCTTATTTGGAAAAAGTCATTTCCAATGGAATTAAAGTAAGGTCAAACTGGAGTAGGTTGAGCCCTAGTTCAATATGACTGGTGTCCTTATAAGAAGCAGAGAACTGGACACAGAGAGAAGGCCAAGTGATGACTGAGGCAGAGATGGAAGCCCGAGGAATGCCAGCAAACGACCAGCAGCCAGGAGAGAAGTACAGAACAGATTCTTCCTAGAGACCTCAAGGGAGCATGGTCTGCCAACACCTTGATTTCGGACTTCTAGCGTCCAGAATTGTGACAATAAATGTGCTGTTTTAAACCATGCAGTTTGTGGTACTCCGTTCTGGAAGCTCTAGGAAATGGAGATACTTCCTCTACATGTCTTGACTTGCATACTAAAGTCATTTGCATTTTATGACCTTTATAAAACACTGACAAGGCTCTGTTCCTACTAGACATCAAACCAAGAAATCACTAAGTGCAAAGGGTCATCTTGGGTCAGAGCCAGATTAATGTTTTGTTTTCATCGCTTTCCTGCTGGATGCTTTAGATCTGCTTATTCTCTATTAGATACACTTTCAAGTTTTTTTTCCCTTTTAAGCTTCTGGGTTCTGTGCCATTCCAGATGCACTAGGTTACTGGAATTTTGGCCTTTGGGGTAACAGAGGTGTTGCCGCAAAACTTTAGGTCTACTCTTTAGCAGGAAGAAATTCACTGGAACCACAAAAGAATTTCCTTTACTTACAAAGAAAAAAAATTTTTTTTCAAGTGTGTTGCTTAATCTCCATATATTTATGAATTTCCCCTTTTTCCACCCATTGTTTTCCAGCTTCATTCTGTTATGATCAGAGGAAGTGTTTTGTATAATTTGTCTTTTCAAATTTATTGAGACTTCTGTTGTGACTCAATATATGGTCTATCTTCGAGAAGGATCCATAAGCACTTGAAAAGAAAATATATCCTGCTGTTTTCGGGTGCAATGCTCTATAGATGTCTGTTCAGTCTAATTCATTTATCAAATTATTCAAGTTCTCTGTTTCTTCATTTATCCTCTATCCAGATGTTCTATCCAATACTGAGAGTGGTGTATTGAAGTTTCCAACTATTATTGTACAGGTATCTATTTCTCCCTTTAGTTTTGCCAGTGTGCGCCTCATGTATCTTGGGGCACTCAGGTTAGTGCTTAAATATTTAGTATAATTATTTCTTCTTGGTGAACTGCCCCTTTTATTAATATGTAACGACCTTCTTCATCCCTTATAACAGTTTTGCATTTGAAATCTATTTTGTCTAATATTAGTATTTCTACTCCAGCTCTTCTTCTGATTACTATTTGCATGGAATACCTTTTTCTAACCTTTCACTTTTAACTTGGTTGTGTCCTTATGTCTGATATTGGTCTCTTGTAGACAACATATAGATGTCTCATACTTTTTTATCCATTCAATCAGTCTATGTCTTTTGAATGGGGAGTTCAATCCATTAACATTCATGTTATTATTTTCAAGGCATTACTTACTTCATTTTGTCCTTTGGCTCTCTGTTGTCATATTGTGCTAATGTCTGTCTTCTTACCCTTTAGTTTACACTTGCTAATATTCTTCATTTCTAAACTCTTCTCCAAATCCCTTAACTTTGTTTTTTCCTTTCAGGCTGCAGCACTCCTTTTAGTATCTCTTATAATTCTGATCTTTTGGTAACACATTCTATCAGTTTTTGTTTTTCTGTGAAGACTTTGAACTAACCCTCATTTTTGAAGGGCAGTTTTGCCAGATACAGAATTCCTGGC
This sequence comes from Cabassous unicinctus, assembly GCA_029593785.1. NCBI lineage: Eukaryota > Metazoa > Chordata > Mammalia > Cingulata > Chlamyphoridae > Cabassous > Cabassous unicinctus. Next base: position 5,136 of record JAQZBX010042429.1, read on the forward strand.
TTGCAATTTTTCTCTTTCAGTACCTTAAATACATCATACCACTTTCTTCTTGCCTCCATGGTGGATGCTTAATCTTATTGATTTTCCCTTGTATGTGATGCTTTTTTCTCTTGCTGCTTTCAGAATCCTTTCTTTATCTCTGATATTTGTCATTTTGAATAACAGGTGTTTAAGGGAAGGTCTACTCAGATTTGTTCTGTTTGGGGTGTGTTGTCATTCTTGGATATTGATATTTATGTTTTTCATAATGGTTGGGAAGGTTTCATTATTTCCTCAAATATTCTTTCTGCCCCCTTTCCATTCTCTTCTCCTTCTGGGACATCAACAACATGAATGTGCCTTTTGCATTGTTGTTCAATTTCCTGAGCCTCTTTCAGTTTACCATTCTCTTCTCTTTCAGTTCTCCTGTCTTTTCCAATTCAGATGTTGTTTTCGAAATCACCAATTCTGTCTCCCAACAATTCAAATCTGCTCTTACGTGCCTCTAATGTATTTTTAATCTCATCCATCATGTCTTTCATTCCCATAAGGTCTGTTGCTTTTCTTTACAGGCTTTCAAATTGTTCTTTATGCTCACTCAGTGTCTTATTTCTTAGGCATATTTTCTTTAAATTCTTTGACGTGATTTAGGAGAGTTGTATGATTATCAATTATTGTCTTAAAACCTGTATTTCATCAGAATATTTGATTAATTTCTTTGGCTGGGCTATCTCTTGTTTCTTAGTATGGCTTGCAATTTTTTTACTGATGTCTAGGCATCTGAATTGGTGAATTTCCTCTGATGGCCAATTTCTCTCTCTTTACTACTGTTCATTTTTTCACAGCTCTTCTGTGATTTTTTGTTCACCTTATTTTAAGTCATTAAAATTGCCCAGCTTAAAAAACAAAACAACAACAACAACAAAAGAAATAGAGGGAAAAAATGAAAAACAAAAAACAAAACAATAAAATAAAATTGCCCAGCTTAAGTTATCAAAATCGGGCCAGGGACTCACTAATGGGGCACAGATTTTCTCCCAGGGGTAGGATACACGGAGTACAATCAACAGTTTTAGCCCATGCAATTTCCAGACTAGCCAGCAGATGCCGCTCATCAACAAATCTTTCCAGGGATGTGTTTCAGTCTGGGATTTCCTGTGTTGCTGTGTTGAATCTCCAGAACAGAGATTTAAGGCAGGCTCTGAAGAAAAGCCCCAACTCCCCCTCCCTTTTCCTTTGAAACAACTGACAGGGAGGAACGTGTCTGTTTCCCTCTCAGTCAGCTGCAGTGAGCCAGGGGTTTTACCACAGCTTAATATCTGGGTGGGGGAGGGAAGCCCTTCCCAGCCACCATGGGAGTTTGGTAACTCACGTTTGACCTTCTGTCTTCTTCGTCTGTCTGTCTCTCACCCTCCTGTGAGTTGTGTAGCCCTGTCCTGGTCTGCTGACCCTCAAAGCAGGTCCCTCAGACAGCTTTTGGCTCTTTCTCCATTGTTTTTATGAAAGCATTAAGTTCTGCCTGTTTGTCTCTCACCATCTTCCCACAATCCTATGGTTTTTAAATTTTTTTATTCCAGTAACATACATAAAACCTATAATTTCTCCTTTTAACCACATACAAACATAATTCAGTGCTATTACTTTCACAATGTTGTAATACCATCACCACCTTCCATTATCAAATCTTTACAATTAACCCAAATACAAATTCTGTACAATTTGAGCCTCAACTCCCCATTCCATACCCTGACCCTATCCCATGGTAAACTATATTCTAGATTCTGATTTTATGCATTTTTAAATTTTAATTATTTCATATCAGTGAGATCATGCAATATTTTCCTTTTGTGTCTGACATTTCATTCAGCCTCATATCTTCTATGTTGATTCATGTTGTCACATGTATCATAACTTTATTCCTTTTAATGGCTAAATAATATTCCATTGTATGTAGTTACCACATTTTATTTATCCATTCATCAGTTGATGGACACTTGGGTTGCTTCCATTTTGTACACTTGAGAATAATGCTCATAAGATCATTAATGTGCAAATATCTCTTTGAGTCCTAACTTTCAATTTTCATTTTATATATACCTAGTTATGGGATTTCTGGGTCAGATGGTAATTCTGTACTTAACTTTTTGAGGAACTGCCAATCTCTTTTCCACATCAGCAACAGCATATTACATTCCTAATAATGAATGAATGTTCCATTTCACATCCTTTCCAACACTTGTAATTATCAAACTTTTAATAGTAGCTATTACAGTGAGTGTGAAATGGTATCTCACTGTGGTTTTGGTTTGCATTACCCTAATTGTTAATGATGTTAAGTATCTCCATGTTCTTTTTAGTCTATTGTACATCTTCTTTGAATAAATGTTTGTTCAAATCTTTTACCCATATTTAAAATGGGTTGTTTGTGTTTTTATAAAGTTGAAGGACTTTAAAATATATTCTGGATATTAAACCTTTATTGGATATGCGGTTTCCAAGTACAGTATTTTTTCCCATTGGGTTGGCCATCTTTCCACTTTAATGATAAAGTCTTTTGATGCATGATAGTTTTAATTTTGATGAGGTCCCTTCTATCTTTTCTTTGGTTGCTTTTGCATTGGGTGTAAAGTCCAAAAAACCATTACCTAACACAGTCTAAGAAACCATTACCTAACACAATACCTTAAAGATGCTTCCTCACATTTTATTTCAGGAGTTTCATAGTTCTGGCTCTTTTATTTAAGACTTTGTTCCATTTCCAGTTTATTTTTATATAAGGTATGTGGCAGCAGTCCTCCTTCATTCTTTTACAAATAGAGATCCAGTTTCTCCAGCACCATTTTTGGAAGAGACTATTCTTTCCTCAGGAGTGGACTTGGCCCTCTTATCAAAAAGAAGTTGAGAGAAAAATAACTAGAAGACAGGCAGAAATAGCCTGGAAAAACATCTTCTAGGGTTTAGGACACCCGGGGAAGGCTGGACACCAATTAGAAGAAAGAAGGGCAAAGGAGAGAATTACAACGGTAAAACTGTGAGTTAAAAGTCACAGCTGCAATTGCCAGCAACCTCCCCTACCCTATAGAAAGTTTTGAATTCTCAGGCCTCTAGGCCAGCAGCTACAGACAAAAGGGGCCCCAGGGACCGACCTCCCAAGGAAAGGGGAGAGAGAACATAGCCTAAGGCTGACTCAGCTTTTGACCAACAAATTTGGTCTGCTGTGTCCCATGAGCTCTTCCAGGCTGGGTTGGGCCATGCCATTGTTTGCCTTGGGAACCAGCAAGGGACTAAAGAGATGTTACCCTCTCAATCTCCCTCTCTAATGACTAGGACTGGCTGTTGAAGATGCAGAGGTAGTGGAATTATTTCCTACCTGGGAAAAGGGAGAGGGCTTCCAGCAAAGGTTAGAGAATTGCCTCTGAGAAAGTTTGAATTATGAGGCTCTTAGCTTCCAGGTGGGATCCTCTATCACATTGATCTGGTCCCTGTTTGCAGCAAACATATTCCGATCAGGCATTGAACTGAGAGGTCTGCCAAAGAGCACAATCTGCTGGCAGACCAAGGAAGTGCACGTGAGGAAATTAAAAGTAAATGAGAGGCTTTTTGTAGCCTTTACAGCCTCCCTCCAAAAGGCCCTAGGAAGCAGGTCTGCAACTGATTACTGGTTCCAGAGCCCAGATTTAAGCAACTGATAGGGACAATACTAAAGTCCCAGAACAGGTTGAACCATGAATCAAAGAACAATAGTAACTCACAGCCTCCCACCACTAAACTCTATAAAACAGAGAGAAATTGAACATCTGAGTAAATTCACCATCTTAATCAGATTTCTAGACATCAGCAAAAAATTATAAGCCATACTAAGAAAATGGAAGAAATGACCCAAGAAAAAGAATATATTAAAGCCCCAGAAGAGAAACAAGATTTGAGACAATCAACAAGATGCACACAAATTTCCAAAATCAAATTAATGAGCTAAAAGGCAATATTGCTAAAGACACAAAGGACATCAAGAAGACACTTAGCAAGTACCTGAATGGAAAAGTAACAGAGCTCATGGGAATGAAAGACATGATAGGTATGATAAAAAATTTATTAGAAGCATGACTCGAAATGATAGAAGAAGAATAAATGATACAGAAGACAGAACAGATGTGATTGAAGAGAGAAAAGAACAGAGAGAAAGAAAGGAATGGAGAAAATTGAGCCAGGACTCAGGGAGATGAATTACATGAAACGTAACAACATATATGCCATGGGAGTTCCAGAAGGAGAAGAGAAGGGAAAAGGGACAGAAAAAGTATTTGAGGAAATAATAGTTGAAAATTTCCAAGCTCTTATGAATAAGATGAACTTCTATCTCCAAGAAGCACAGCATATCCCAATCAGAATAAATGTGAATAGACCTATTCCAAAATATATACTACTCAGAATGTCAAAGGTCAAAGATAAGGAGAAAATTCTGAGAGCAGCGAGGCAGAAGCAAACCATCACATACAAGGGATGCCCAGTAACACTTAGTATTTCTCATCAGAAACTGTGGAGGCGAGGAGACAGTGGTATGATACAATTAGGATACTGAAAAAGAAAAACTGCCTGCCAAGAATTATTTATCCATCAAAACTGTCCTTCAAATATGAAGGTGAGTATAAACTATTCAAAACAAACAGAAACTAAGTGTTCATACAAAAGAATGCAGGAAATATTAATAAAACATTACAGCCTGAAAGAAAAAGACAAGAGAGAGAGAACTTGGAGGAGAGTATAGAAGAAAGAATAGCAGATAGAATAGCCAAAAGAGTAAAAAGACAGATAAAAATAAGATATGATATATGAAAACCAAAGAATAAAATGGTAGAAGTAAATGATGCATTTACAGTAATATTATTGAATGTGAATGGATTAGATTCCCCAATCAAAAGATATAGGCTGAAAGAATGGATAAAAAACATGAACCATCCATATGCTGCCTACATAAGACTCACCTTAGACCCAAAGATAGAAACTAGCTGAAAATGAAAGGTTGGAAAAAGATACTCCATGCAAACAGTAACCGAAAAGGAGCAGAGACAGTTATACTAATATCAGATAAAACACACTTTAAATGCAAAGTTATAACAGATAAAGAAGGTCATTATATATTAATAAAAGGGACAATCCACCAGGAAGAAATAACAGTCATAAATATCTATGTTACCTAACAAGGGTGCCCCAAAATACATGAGGCAAACTCTGGCAAAACTGAAGGGAGAAATAGACATCTCTACAATAATAGCTGGAGACTTCAACACACCACTCACATCATTAGATATAACTAGACAGAAGATTAACAAGGAAACAGAGAACTTGAATATGATAAACAAGCAGACATATACAGAACACTGCACCCAAACTCAGTGGGTTATACATTCTTCTCAAGTGTTCATGGATCTTTCTCCAGGATAGACCACATGTAAGGTCACAATGCAGGTTCTAATAAATATAAAAAGACTGAAAGTATACAAAGCACCTTCTCAGATCATAATGGAATTAAACTGGAAATCAATAATAGACAGTAAAGAGGTAAATTTGCAAGTGTGTGGAGGCTGAACAGCACATTCCTAAATAATCAGAGGGTCAAACAAGAAATTGCAAGTGAAATTAAATATATTGACACAATTGAAAATGAGAACACAATTTATCAAAACATATGGGATATAGCAAAGATAGTCCTGAGAGTGAAATTTATAGCCCTAAAATCTATATTAAAAAAGAAGAAAGAGGTAAAATCAAAGATCTAACTGAACAACTGGAGAAAACAGAAAAAGAACAGCAAACCAATTCCAAAGCAAGCAGAAGGAAAGAAATAATAAAGATTAGAGCAGAAATAAATGAAATTGAGAACAAAAAACGAATAGAGAAAATCAACAAAACCAGAAGCTGGTTCTTTGAGAAAAATCAATAAAATTGACAAATCCCTAGCTAGTCGTAAAAAGAAAAAAAGAGAAATGATGCAAAAAAATAAATTAGGAATGAAAGGGGGAATGTTGAAATTGACCCCAAAGAAAGAAAAAGGCTTATAAGAGGATATTACGATAAATTGTATGCCAACAAATTAGACAACCTAGATGGAATGGACAAATTCCTAGAAATTCACAATCTACATCATCTCTACAAGAAATACAGGAGGAACTCAACAAACCAATCACAAATAAAGAGTCTGAATCATCATCAAAAAACTCCCAACAAGAAAGTCCAGGACCAGAAGGCTGCACAGGTAAATTCTACTAAGCATTTCGAGAAGAGTTTAAACTCTTCCAAAAATTGAAGAGGAGGGAAAACTACCCAACACATTTTATGAAGCCAACATCACCCTAATACCAAAGCCAGATAACGACACTGCAAGAAAAGAAAATTACAGACCAATGTCTCTAATGAACATAGGTGCAGAAATTCTCAACAAAATACTTGCAAATAGAATCCAGCATCATATCAAAAGACTTATACATCATGTCCAAGTGGGAACTATTGCTGGTATGTAAGGGTGGTTCAACATATGAAAATCAATTAACAAATTAACAAATTGAAGGAAAAAACCCACATGATAATCTTGATCGATGAAGAAAAGGCATTCGACAAAATCCAGCATCCTTTCTTGATAAAAACACTTCAAAATATAGGAATAGAAGGAAAATTCCTCAATATGATATAAACAACCCACAGCCAACCTTGTACTCCATGGGGAAAGGTTGAAAGTTTTCCCTCTAAGATCGGACGAGACAAGGATGCTCACTGTCACCATTGTTATTCAATATTGTACTAGAAGTTCTAGCTAGGGCAATTAGACAAGAAAAAAAAGGCATTCAAATAGGAAAATAGGAAGTAAAACTCTATTTGTGTATGGCATGATCCTATATTTAGAAAACTCTGAAATGTCTAGACAAAAAAATTTGAGGTAAAAGCGAGTTTTGTAAAGTGGCAGGATACAAGATCAACACGCAAAAATCAGTAGTGTTTCTCTACACAAGTATTGAACAATCTGAGGAGGAAATCAGGGGAAAAATTCCAACAGCCTACTTTACAGAAATAGAAAAGGTAATTACCAAATTCATTTGGAAGGGAAAGTGCAACCAAATAGCCAAAAGCATTCTAAAAAAGAAGAGTGATGTGGGAGATTTGACTGCCTTACTTTAAAACATATTACAAAGCTACGGTGGTCAAAACAGAATGGTACTGGCATAAAGATAGACATATTGATCAGTGGAATAGAATTGAGAGTCCAGAAATAAACCCTCAACTCTACGACCAACCGGTTTTTGACAAACCTACCAAAGCCATGTTAATGGGACAAAACAGTCTCTTCAACAAATGGTGCTGGGAGAACTGGATATCCATATGAAAGAGGACCCCTATCTCACTCCCTATACAAAAATCAACTCAAAATGGATCAAAGACCTAAATATAAAAGCCAGGACCACAAAACTACTAGAAAAAAATGTAGGGAAACATCTTAAAGACCTTGCGGTAGGTGGCAGTTTCTTGACCTTATACCCAAAGCTTGAGCAACAAAAGAAAAAATAGATATATGGGACCTCCTCAAAATTAAACACTTTTGCACTTCACATGTCTTTGTCAAAGGGTGAAAAGGCAGCCGACTCAATGGGAGAAAATATTTAGAAATCACATATCCGGTAAGGGTTTAATAACATCTATGATACATACAAATGCTACAACTCAACAATAAAAAGACAAATGATCTGATTAAAAAATGGGCAAAAGACTTGAATAGACATTTGTCCAAAGATGAAATACAAATGGCAAAAAAACACATGAAAAAATGTTCAATATCACTAGTGATTAGGGAAATGCAAATCAAAGCTATGATGAGATATCATTTGATACCTATTAGAATGGCCACTTTTAAAAAGACAGAGAACTACAAGTGTTGGAGAGGATGTAGAGAGATAGGAACACTTATTCACTGTTGGTGGGAATGTAGAATGGTATAGCCACTGTGGAAGACAGTTTGGCATGACCTAAAGAAATTGAATATAGATTTGCCACATAACCCAGCAATACCACTACTGGGTATATACCCAGCACTACTGAGGGCAGTGACACAAATAGACATCTGAACACTGATGTTCATAGTGGTATTACTCACAATTGCCAAAAGTTGGAAACAACCCAGGTATCCATCAACTGATGAATGGATAAACTGTGATGAATTCACACAATGGATTATGCAGCTGTAAGAAGAAATGAAATTGTAAAGCATGACAGCATGGATGAACCTGGAGGACATTATGTTGAGTGAAGCAAGCCAGACACAAAAGGACAAATACTGTATGACTGCACAATTATTAGCTAAATATATTGTGTAATCTTATGGAGTTATTAACTTGAATATGAGTCACCAGAAAATAGAATGAGGTTATAGAATGGAAAGCTGAGGGTTAACTTGTGCAGAATTGGTAAAAAGAATGTGTGTTAATCTTTGAAAATGAATAGAAAAGGTGAAAGCCTAACATAATGTTTGTAACTAGCAGTACTATTATGTGGGTATGAAAATGGTTTAAAGGGAAAGTCTAAGGTCATATATATTACTGAAAGTAAAGTGAAAAAAATGTAACATGGGACTGTATAGCATAGTAAAATTGCATGTGAAATATTAATATGGGTAAAATTGCATATATAAGACTGTTTTTCTTTGAAACTGAACAAATGTTAATACTACAAGATATTAGTATCAGACAAAAAAATACATTATGCTAAGTGAAAGAAACCAGATACAAAGTACTACACATTGTATGATTCCATTTATATAAAATGAAAATATAAATCAATTTATAAAGATGAAATTATATTAGTGGAGGAGTGGTTGAGTGTCTGTTTCCCACATACAAGGTCCCAGGTGTGATCCCTGGTACCTCCTAAAAACCAACCAACCAACCAAAAATAACCAACTCTCATTGGGGAGCAGATGCAGCTCAGTGGTTGAGCACATACTTCCCATGTACATGTTCCTGGGTTCAATCCCCAGTACCTCCTAAAAAAAAAAAAAAAGACTAGTGGTTATTTATGTAGGCCTGAGGAAAGACTGCTAAGGGATGTAGAGTTTTCCTTTTTGGAATAATGAAATTGTTCTAAAATTTTTTGTGGTGATAAATGCACAACATTGGGATTATACTAAAAGCCATTGATTATACACTTTGGATAGATTGCATGGTATGTGAATATATCTCAATAAAACTGCTTAATAAGTAAATAATTGTGCTAGAATAGCCAGAAATAGTAGAAATGATATCTTAACAATAAGCAGTCTTCCAGTCCATATATATGGAATGTCTTTTCATTTATTTAGGTCTTCTTTTCTTTCTTTTAGCAATGTTTTATAGATTTCTAAGTACATGTCCTTTATATCCTTGGTTAGATTTATTCCTAGCTATTTGGTTCATTTAGTTGCTATTGTAAATGGAATTTTTTTCTTGATTTCTACTTCTGATTGTTCATTGCTTGTGTATAGAAACAGTACTGCTTTGGGGATGTTGATCTTGTACCCCATCCCATTGCTGAATTCATGTATTAGCTCTAGGAACTTTGTCATGGACTTTTCAGGATTTTCTGTATATAGGATCATGTTATCTGAAAATAGGGAAGGTTTTACTTTCTTCCTTTCCAATATGGATGCTTTTTTTTTTTTTTTTTCATTTTCTTGCTTAATTCCTCTAGTAAGAACTTCCAGTACAATGTTGAATAGCAGGGGTGACAGTGGGTATCCTTGTCTTGTTCCTGATTGTAGAGAAAGAGCTTTCAGGCTTTCACCATTAAGTAGGATGTTAGTTGTGGGTTTCTCATATATGTCCCTTGTCATGTTGAGGAAGTTTCCTTGTAATCCTAGTTTTCTAAGTGTTTTTATCAAGAAGGGGTGCTGGGATTTGTCAAATTCCTTTTCTGCATTGAGATGATCGTGTAGTTTTTATTTCCTTTGCTCTATTAATATGGTGTATTACTTTAACTGATTTTCTTATGTTGAACCACTCTTGCATAAATGGGAAACATCCTTCTTGGCCATGTTGTATAATCCTCTTAATCTTCTATTGGGTTTTGTCTGCTAATATTTTTGTTGAGAATTTTTACAATTATGTTCAGAAGAGATATTGGTCTGTAATTTTCTTTTAATGTGGTATCTGCCTTTGGTATGAGGGTGATGTTGGCCTCATAGAATCTGTTAAGAGTTTTGCCTCCTCTTCATGTTTTTGGAAGTGTTTGAGCAGGGTTTGCATTAATTCTTCTTTGAATGTTTGTTAAAATATTCCTGTGAGGTCATGTGTTCCCAGGCTTTTCTTTGTTGGAGGTTTTTGATAATTAATTCAATCTTTCTACTTGTTATTGGTTTGAGATTTTCTGTTTCATTTGGATTCAGTGTAGGAAGTTTGTATGTTTCTAGGAATAATTTGTTCATTTCATCTAGGCTATCTGATATTTTGGCATACAGTTCTTCATAGTATCCTCTTCTAGTCCTTTTAATTTTAGTGGAGTCAGTAATATTAAAGTCTTGTGTTTCCTTATTGCTCTTCTTTTCTGGTGTTCTATCCATTACTGAAAGTGGTGTATGGAAGTCTCCTACTATTAATACAGAACCATCAATTTCTTCCTTCCAGTCTGCATTTGCTTCATATATTTTGGGACTCTGCTTTTAAGTCCATATATATTTATAATTGCTATATCTTCTTGTTGAATTGACACCTTTACCAGTATATACTGACCCACTTTGTCCCTTCAACACCTTATGACTTAAAGTCTCTTTTATCTGATATTAATCTAGCTATCCCAGCTTTCTTTTGCTTAGTATATTCATGGCATTATTTTTTTCCATCCTTTAACTTTCAACCTACTTATGTGGTTGAATGAAAGATGAGTCTTTTGTAGAGAGCATATAGTTGGTTCATGCTTTTCTGTCCATTCTGCATATTTGTGCTTTTGATTTGAGTTTAATCCATTTACATTTAAAGTCACTACTGATAATATATGACTATCTTCTGCCATTTTGTTATTTAGTCTTTGCGCTATGTCTTTTTTGACCCACAGTTTTTTCATTAATGACTACTTTCATATTTATTTGATTTTTTGTATTATACTATTTTGAGTCACTTCTCATTTTTATAAGGATACATTTTTCATGTATTTTCCTTGTGGTTACCATGGGATAAAATTTCACATCCTAATATATGTAACAATCATATTTAATCTGATATTTCATTATTATTGTTATTAGCTTTCAGGCCCAAAAACTCTGAGCCCAGGGTCTGCACATTCATGTCCTCCCTATGATAACTATGAAGTTTGAGCCTTAAGATATTTATTTTAACATTTTAGAAAAATTTGCATGCGAGTTGAACAGTATTATACAGAAATATTTGAGTAGTGATTATAATAAAGCAACCATACACAATAGTGCAATTCTTTAAAAGGGAAGGGGAATAGTTCACAATTTTCCAAATTTTCTAAGTATTATTAAACATCTCTACATCATTTCTTCCAGGATTAAAAAAAAACATACAAAAAACTCACATAATGAATTGAGAAAAGAACACTTTTATAGATAGATTTCCATCTTCAATATTAGAAAATCTGAATTTTTATTAAAATAGCTAAAAATGTATGCCATAATTTAAGCTAAGTAATCCAACAATATTCTTCCTAAATTAGATATGTAGCATGAAAATGATTTTGATAAAATGGAAAAGGGAAACTTCTGAAATAATCTAATGGGCCCCTAAAGAACATGGGACAATAATATACTTTTTATATTTACATACAAAAAATTACTTCCTGATGAAAATGTACTGTCATTGCTACTGATGAAATTATGTATTAAATGATTTTAACTTGAAAACAAGGTGTCTAAGTATTCATAAATTAATAGAGTTTGGATTACATGTTCCCCACTTTTTTTCTCAATTATCAGTCATCTCAGTTCAGGTTTCTCTGAAAGGGTTTGGGTCAGTGAAAAATGGCTTTTATTTATTTATCCTTGAAACTGACTCAAGCAGCGCCCATATACATCCAAATTAATCTCCAGTATTCCTTGGTTGGTCACTTACTTCTTCACAGCTCTTCAGTTACTTCCCTCATTAATAGTTTTGTTCAACATTAATCCCAGAACGTGGGCTTTAATAAATAACAAATACCCAAATGAGTGTCTATCATTCTGTAAATAAATTTCTGAACATCTTCATGTGCCAAAATCTAATTTTCAAAGATAAGACAGACCTGATAAAGATAAGGCAGATAGACCTTTTGGAGTTCATTGTCTGGGGGAGGAGGCAGTCAAGAAAAGTGTATTATTAGTGGTACAGAATAATAATAGATAGATTTCGGTAAGCTTTGGATGGACACCAAAAATGTTCAAGGCTTCCAAATTGTTGAAACTTAGGCTATCTGAAAGAAGACCACCCTAGATGATGCTTCAAGGTGTTCCAGCAATAAAGGATTGCATAAGAAAGTCACTAATGCATTTTTAGAGGGAGGACTCTCCCATGTTGCCTCACACATCCAAAGGCAATGGAATTGAACACTACAAACCACTTAGACCTACCAGATACATACAGGACATGTCACACAAAATCAGAAGAAAATACATTCTTCTCAAGTGCACTTGGGATATTCTGCAGGGTAGATCACATGTATGGTCACAAAAAAAAGTCTACAAATTTTTAAAAGATTAAAATATCTTCTCCAACCAAAATGAAATGAAAGTATAATAGGGGGGTATGGGATATTTTTCTTTTGGACTAAGGAAAACATTCAAAAAGTTTACTGGGCCAATGACTGCACAACTCTGTGATGAAAGAGAGAGACACTGAGTATACACTTTGGTGAGAATGTACAAGGTATGGAACTGTATAACACAGTGAACCATGTGGTAGAAGATGGACTGTGGTGAGTAGTAATATATGAGAGTGTTCCCTCATGAACTATAACAAATATACAATACTAATACATAGTACACCCCTATTAGGGGGTATATGGAAAAATTATACCAAGTGTACCCTATGAACCATAGTCAGTGGTAATAATCTGATCATGTTCTTTCATAATCTGTAACAAATGTTCCACAACAATGTAAGGTATTGGTAGAAGGGTGAAGTATGGGAATTCTGCATATTATGCATGATTGTATTGTAAGCTCACAACTTCTCTAAGAAAAATTTAAAACAGGGAAATATAGAATGAAAGTAAAAATCAATACCAGAAAGAAACCTGGAAAACTCACAAATATGTAGAAATTAACAACACATTCTTAAGCAACCAGTGGGTACAAAAAATAAATAAACCACAAGAAAATTAGAAAATACTTTGAGATGAATAAAAACAGTAATACAATATACCAAAACTTATGGAATGAAATGAAAGGAGTGCTCAAAGGAAAATTTATAAGTATAAACACCTACTTTAATAAGGAAGAAAAACTTTTAACTAGTAACCAAAAACCTAACTTTAAATCTTAAGGAACTGTACAAAGAAGAGTAAACTAAACACAAATTTATGAGAAGGAAATAATAAAGATTAAAGTAGACATACATGGAAGAGGAAAGACAGAATCCAATAGAAAAAATCAACAAAACAAAAGATGGTTCTTTGAAATGATTTAAAAAATCACTTAGCTTGACTGACAAGGAAAAAAAAGAGAGAAAACATGAAAAACTGAAGTCAGAAATGAAATTGTGGACTTTACTACTGACTATAGAAATTAAAAGATTGTAAAATGATACTATGAACAATTGAAGACCAACAAATTAGATAACTTAGATGAAACAGAAACATTCCTAGAAACACACAAAATACAAAAACTGACTCAAGAAGAAAATGAATATCTTAACAGAGCTGTAACAAACAAAAAAGAGCAAATCAGAAATCAAAAATCTCCAAACAATGAAAAGTTCAGAAAAAGATGACTTCACTGTTGAAATCTATGAAACATTTAAAGAATTAGCACCAATCCTTATCAACCTCTTCCAAAAAATAGAAGAGAAGGGAATACTTCCTAACTAATTCTATCAGTCCAGTATTGTATGAAAGCCAGAGAAAGGCATCAAAACTACAATTATCCCTGATGAATATAGATGCCAAAATCCTCAAAAAAATACTAGCCAACCAAATCTAGCAGAATGTAAATAGGATTACACAACATGACCAAGTGGGATTTAAGAATGCAAGGGATATGTCAACATTTAGAAATCAACCACTGTAATACTCCACATTAGTAGATTGAAAAAAAGTAAATCATATAATTTGATGCAGAAAAAGCATTTGATGTATCATTTCATAAGAAAAATAAACAACAAACTAGGAATGAAAGGGAACTTTCTCACCTGATAAAGAGGATTTATGTAAAATCCACAGTCAGAATCATAAACAATGAGAAATCCTGAAATTTTATTCCTAAAATCAGAAACAAGAGGACACTTGCTTTCACTTTCTGCTATCAAACATTGTACTGAATATTCTTGTAAGAGCAATTTGCCTATAAAAAGAAATAAAAGGCTTGTAAATTGGAAAAGAAGTAAAACTATCTCTATTCTAAAATGACATGATTTTATATATAGAAAAGCCTGTAGAATCCACACACACATACCCACACACCATTTTAGAGACAATAAATGAATGCAATAAAGTTTCAAGGTAAAAGATTAACATGCATAAAGCAGCTGTATTTATGCATACAAATTGTGAGGAATCCAAAAAGAAAATTTAGAAAAAATTAATTTACAGTGGCATCAAAAAGAATAAAATTGTTAGGAATAAATTTAACTAAGCTATGCACGATATGTATACTGATATCTATAAAATATTATTGAAAGAAATTAAAGAGGACCCAAGTAAAAGGAAAGATATCCAGTTTAACGGAATGGGAGATTAATATAGTTAAGGTAGTAATACTTCCCTAATTTAGAGATACAATACCCATCAAAATCCCAAAGGCCATTTTTTAAAAAGAAATGTCGAAGCTGATCCTTAAAATCATGGAATTATAAGAGACCCTGAATAGTTAAAATTATATTGAAAAAGAACAAAACTAAAGGATACTCAATTCTCTATCTCAAAGCACTAAAAATACAAATCTATAGTAATTAAAGTAGTGTGACACTGGCATAAAGGTAAACATGTAAAAAAATGGAATACAATTGCTACTCCAGAAATACACCCATACATCTATGGTCCATTTTCAACATACATGGCACCAAGGTCTTGCACTCAGGAAAGACTTGTGCAACAACTGGCTATGCATATGCAAAGCATGAATTTTGATTCTTACAATATTTACAAAAAACTAAGTCATTTAGAGAGGTAAATGTAAGAGCAAAACTACAAAATTCTTACAAGAAAATACAGGGGAAATCTTCATGACTTTGGATGTGGTAATTGATGCTTAGATATGATATTAAAAGCACGAGAAACAAAAATTGTATTTCACAAAAATTAATAACTTTTTTTCACCAAAGGATCCTCTCAAGAAAGTAAAAACATAGCTTATAGAATGGTAGAAAATACATGCAAATCATATATCTGAGGAGGGTCTAATATCCAGAATACATATAAAAAGATCCCTTACCACTGAAAAAGAAAATGACATAATTAAAAACAGGCAAAGTATTTAAATAGACATTTCTTCAAGGAATATATGCAATTGGCCAACACGCACATGAAATGATGCTCACGATCTTTAATCATCAGGAATATGCAAATCGACACCACAATGACACATCACTCCACACCCACTAGGATAGTTATACTTTTTTGAAAATCTAAAATAACTGTTGGTGAGAATGTGGAGAAACTGGAATCCTTGTACATTGCTGGTGGGTATGTAAAACGGTATAAGTACTGTAGAAAATACTTGGGCAATTCCTCAATAAGTTATACAAAGATTTAGCAGATGATCCAGCAGTTCTCTTCCTTGTTATATATTCTCCTAAATTGAAGAGAGATATTCAAGTAATTGTTTACAAACATAAGTAACAGCATTATTCACAATAACAAACAGGTGGAAACAACCCAAATATCTATCACCTAATGAATGGGTATCCAAAATGTGTTGTATCCATATACTGGAATTTTGCCCAACCATAAAAAGGAAATCTTGAAAACATGTTAAGTGAATGAAGCCATATATGAAACGTCACGTTTAAAAGATTCAATTTTTTTGTGCAATATCCAGAATAGGTAAATCCATTGAGATAGAAAGAAGATTAATGTTTGACAGGGGTTGAGGAGAGTGGGGAAGACAGAGTAATTCCTTTTTTGGGTACAAGGTTTCATTTGGAGGTGATAAAAATGTTCGAAATTAGAAAAGCTGATGCAAAACATTGTCAATGTACTAAATTCCACTGACTGTATTTTCTAAATTGTTAATTTTATGTTATGGGAATTTCTTTGCAATAAAAATGTGCAGATGATATCAAGCACAGAAACTGCATGAGACTTTATTCAAGGAAATACAATTTTCTCTAGACTATAAACATAGGCATTTCAATGTATAAATGTGAATATAAATAGTTCTAAATTTTAACTAACATTTATTTTCTCATATTGCTTTTTCATGAAAAATAACACCATATTCAGAGAAAAATAAAATACAAATGGCAAATTAAAAAGAAACCTTTGAATTCCTCTCAAATATTTGTACAATCCAAGTGTGAATGAAATGGCAATAAAATTATACCCTGCACTGTTATATGTACTAATATTTTATATAATTTCCCCTTATCTAAAACAAGTATAAAATAAGCTTCCAATTTTCCTCCAGATAATATCATTTTTATCCTGATCTACAGTACAATGTAGCTTCTACCCTAACACTCCCATCCTGCTTTTTTCATCCCAGTAACCTTTGCATTTTTGTCACATCATTAGGCAT
>JAQZBX010042430.1:0-22016 GCA_029593785.1 Cabassous unicinctus
TCTGGTCTCCAGAACTGTGAAGAAATATATTTCTGTTGTTTAAAGCCACTAAGCATGTGGGAATTCATTACAGTAGCCGCAGGAAACCAATACACATGTTATAAGAGTACTGATCCGTTTGTCCTTTTGTGTCTGGCTTATTTCACTCAACATGATGTCTTCAAGTTCATCCATGTCATCGCATGTATCAAGACTTCATTCCTTTTTTTAAACTGGTGAGTAAAAACAAAATCCTTGGAAAAACACTATGTCGTGAATACTCTGTTAAACCATCGACTATAGTTAATAGTACAATCATAAAAATGTGTTATCATCAATTGTAACAAATGTTTCACACCAAAGCAAAGTGTTAATAATAGGGTGGTTTATGGAATCCTGTATTTTCTGCATGATTATTCTGTAAACCCACAGGGAAAAACAGTATTTATCAGTACAAATGAAAATAGTCTAATTATAAACTCAGACGTTGTTCAGGAAGGGAAATGGGAAAAGAAGTCACTGGTAAATAAGGATGTGAATTTCTCATCTTATATTGACAGGGATCAAAAGAAATCATTTGAATCTATGTCAAATAATAGAGATATAAGGATATTTAAAAGCAAACTGTTAAACACCAAAAGTAGTAAGATCAATAAAATTGGTTGATGGAATTTCAAGAGAGGATGAGTAGACTGAAGATATATACTAATTTCATTACAGCTCAAAATAGGGATTTAAGAGATATAAAAACAAAGAATGTATTGTATTACGTAAATTTATCGATATAGAGCTAATTACTAGAATGGAAACATACAACCTTTCAAAATAGCAGAAGAAACTCAAAGCAAAGCAATCAAATATTCAATATCATCAAGAAAATAGAAAACATATTTTTAAGGGTGAAAACATAAGAATATTAAAACCAAATATATTTGTCTCATCACACTATTTTAATGGCTAATGTTACCAATTAAAAAAAAACACATTCAGATTATATCAAACAGCAAAATCCAAACTGATGCTGTATGCAAGAGACTCACATTAAACAAACTGATTCTGAAAAGTTAAAAATAAAAGGGTGATGTAGCAGTTTGGTAGTTTGATATAGTTATGAATTCCAAAAATAGATATTGGATTATGCTTGTATACTGGTCTGTTAATCTGGGCATGATTAAGTTATGATTAGGGCTTTGACTGGGCCACATCAGTAGGGCGTTGAGCCCCATGGTGGATGGGGAATCAAAGATAAAAGACATAGTGAAGGACAAAGTTGGAGTTTTTTGAGTTGAAGTTCTGAAGCTGAGTTTTAATGCTGGAGCCCGGGGAAGCAAGCACACAGAGGAGCTTGCTCATGAGGAAGGAGAGAAGGCCCCAGGAAGAGATGAGCCGTTCACCTGATAGTCTACAGCTGACCTTGTAGTGGAAACAGAGGAGCTGAGCCTGGAGAGAAATGGAGTCCTGGGAAGAGAGAAACCCAAGAAGCCTGAACCCTGGCAAAGTCGGCAGCCCTCTTGCTCCAACACGTGGCAATGGACTTTGGTGAAGGAAGAAACTTATGCTTTATGGCCTGGCAACTGTAAGCTTCTACCCCAAATAAAATACCCTTTATAGAGACCAACAGATTTCTGGAATTTTGCATCAGCACCCATTTGGCTGACTAATAGAGGTGGCCAAACCAAAACAAGACAAATGCAAACAACAGAAACAGGAATAACAGTATCAGACAAGGTTGGTTTCAGGACAAAGACATATAATGAGATAAAGAAGAACATTTTATAATGAAAAAGGGTGCAGTTCACAAGGAAGATTTAGAAGTTACAAATACCTGTGAGTCAGATAACAGAGTTAAATGGTTCCAAAACTGCAACACACTGAAATCTTTCCATCTTCTTTTTCTATGTATAAATTAACCTTCACAAAAATTAACTATATATTACCTAAACCTCAATAAATTAAAAAATATAGAGACAGTAAAAACATTTTAATATAGCAATGCAATTAACCTAGAAATTAGAAACAAACTAGAAAATAATGCATCCTATTGCCTAGAGATAAAATAAATAGAACAAAAATTGTCTACATCATGAATCAAAGATGAAATCATTTTTGTTTCCACTTCTTAGCCCATACCCACCTCACCAGCTGTATTCTTTATTTATCTGCTGTAGATTATGTTTTCACCCAAGCTTTGGGAACTTTTTCTGGTGGCAAAGTGCAGCCCATTTCCCTCTCCATTCTCTAGGGTTTATTATCTGCACAAACTTTCTGTGTAAAAAACATAGCAAGGGAATTCTTAAGTCCCTGTAACTGGAAGTAGACAGGAGGCATGGTGAGGAGTTGAAAGACACTCACTTCTCCAAGGCCCAGAACAGCACCTGAAACTTGCATCTGCGCAGAACAAGATTCCCAGTTATGTTGGGAATGTGGTCCTGCGAAATCCAAGTGGTGTGAGGCCATTGCTGAGCAGTTTGCCACCTCCTGAACCCCTGCAAGTACTTGTGGTTCTAGGCTCAACTACCTCCAAAGGCAGATGTTGACTCTGTGCCTCCTTGTTGAACCTGACTTTGCTTAACTGTTGTTCTTTTTTTTATCCTGGCTTTGCTTTTGTTTTCCTTGTATTCACATGTTCAGATTCAGAGATTCCAGCAACCAAAGTAACACAAAAGCCAAATAGTCTTCAGGTGAGGACTAGGTGGGTTGTGGTAGGGGGAGGCTAGGTTTCCTATTATCCTAGTTTTCTGTTGCCTTCATAGGGACTTTTTATCATCTTACCTATTGTATTGAAATGATATTTATTTGTGACATTTTCAAAATAAATATTCAATATTTAAATCCACCAGTTTTATAGTTGAGGCTGGCCAATGGCAAAAGTAAGAGCGAAGGGAAGTTTCCCTTTGTTTTTTGTCTCTCTCTTTCCAGGCATCTTTTCTCTTTCCCTACTCCTCACCATTTCTCATCCCCAAGTAGGTATTTAGTCTTCTAATGTTAAAGGTGAGTGCACAGAAGGAACATGGCAAATACCTGATGAGGAAATAAATGAGTCTCCCTCTTTCATTCTTAGGCCCATTTACCATAAACCAATCAAAATTGGCTATGAGCGCCGGTCAAATTTGAGAGGAACTTGGCAAGTTTATACACTGGTATATAAAAACCAATAGAGACTCTAATCACTCTTCTTATGTCCCTTTTTAAGTTTGGAGTCTGCCTGAAAATAAAACAGTATGGAGTTTCTAACATAGTTGGGAAAACAAGGGGAAAATTCATTAGTAAATGGCACACTGTTTTTCACAGCTATAACACTTCTCACCAGCTATTGGTTCTTGCTCATTGGAAGATGCTACTGTATCTGTGAAACTGTTTTCCACTTCATCTGTTTCAGTCATTAAATCAAGGCTTTCTATTGCTGTAACTGGTAGGTAATAAATTTCTTTAATTCTGTGAGTTTGTCTCTTGGAGTTGCTGATAGTATGTTAAATTATAAATCACTGAAGTTTACCTCTAATTTGATAATTGTTATTTTTAAACAATGGCTGGTGACAGGTCAATTCTTTAGAGATTGATTGGTGTTTTGATCCCTGTGATCTAAATCTCAGTGAAAAATCCCTGAGATTTGATTTCAAATAATACCAGTCACAGCAGAAAAAAACAAAACAAAACAAAACAAAACAAAAACCTGCCAAGTGCCTCTCTCTTTGAACTAAATAGTATTTGCACTATTAAGTATGTGGCATTGTGGGCAAGCAGGTGAGAACTTAAATGCTCTTTATCCCTCCTGCCCTCTCTCTAGTGACATAACATCAGCCAGACTGTGATACTCCCAAAATCAGCAGTGAAGAGACGTTTCAGTTAGTATCTTTTGGACTTAAAATGGATTTCATTGTTTAATGGTTGCTAATTTAATTGCTGGAGGTCTAAAATTGTTGATTTGCTGTGTCTTAGAAATTGCTGACTTAGGCAATAGACATGTAAATTCCTTCCTGTGTTAACGAAATCATTAGTAGGAAAGCTAGTTCAAGATACATATAAGAAACAGAAGGACTAGACCTTTAAATGTGAAAGCAGTATTTTCTACACCGATTTTGAGAAACACCCATGTCATTAACTGTTTTGTTGAAAAATGATTTTATTGGTCAAATGCTTTAGGGAAACAAAGTTAAACAGGTTTCTTTCCTTTAGGGCTTCTCTGAACCTGTAATATGATAATATGCTCTCTGAATTTCTAAGGAGCAAGATTTCATGCAGCAGTTCCTCTAATATTTAACAGCAGAACTTCTGGGTTTTACAGAGTACCCTCTAACATCCCCTGGAACTGGTGTTCTCATAGACCTTTTGTTTGGAAAATGCTACACGAAGGCCATGCTTTGCCTCTTTAAAAATATAAATGTCCCTTAACCCCTACTACTTTGGGCATGCAGGATCCGAGCCATTAGTTCCAGGGCTCCCTATCAGTACTTCCCTTGGGCTGAGGTAAATGGGGCCCCTGCTCTGTTCTTGGAATTTCAGAATGCCCACATATCGCAAACAAAAAACAAAATGAATGTATTTAAAGATAGGGATACCTCTGACACTTGGGGTCAGGAGTAACTCTAAATACCTGCTCTCATGAGTCACATGGGATGCCCCAAGGAAACACTTCATATCCCTTATCCTATGTTCTCAAAACCCAACAATTCTGGTTTCTGGGTTCTGTCTATGCTGAAGTCAGAAAGGGACAATGGTTTGGAACACAAGGACTTGAAGAGCATATATACTAGATAAAAGAAACATCAATTAATTTGTCAAATCTTTTCTCTCAGAGAGCAAAACTTCAATAAATGCTTGCAAAGCTAGTATTCACAGTTGTGCTGAGTGCCCATTATCTTGCTATTCTTTGTGTTCTAAAGAGTGTTTGCAACAGTTGCTGGTGCTGGCTGAGAAACATTTTGCAAAATTAAATCTTTCCCAGTGTAACAGAGTTAGACTCATTTATAGGTTCTCTACACATGGCTCTTCTGCCCGTTTTATTTGAAGCTTTCACTCTGAAACTTGTACCCGGGTAGGTCTGGACATAACACCCAAGAAGTGTTGTACTATTCCTAATATTAACAACTAGATGGAAATGAAATACCAGGGTTGTGAATAGTTTTGTTTTGAAAATAATGCTTAGTATGATTTTAAGTTTCAAAATTAAATGTAAAATTTTCAGGTTTATTTAGGTGTTTGATTCAAAATTCTATGCATTTATAATTTGTATTTTACCTTTTATTTTTAAAAGAGAACTGAATATTTTAGAAGCAAAAACTTTTTTAACAACAAAAATAATTTTAGTCTTTTTCTATTTTCATTTATATTTTTTATAAAAAATATATTAAATTTTGTATTTTTTTGGACAAAGTTACTTTTTAAAAATTCTTTAGATTATTATTGTCAATAATGTACAAATTATGTGAAAGCCAATTATAACAGCATGATTGGTGATTTTGTTGATATGAAAGAATACATAAATTATGTGGAATAAACGTACAGTAATTTTACTGGCCCATTAAAAGAACAGTGAGACACAAATAGTGATTAAATTCATTCATCAATGATATTTTGTCATTTCTCATTTATAAAGTATAAATTTATATATGTTTAATTCTCTCATGAGTATAAGATAGGTAAGAAGATAAAGACTTTAATCTTTGTTAGCTTAATTTATAATTTTAAAATATGTAGACATATTGTACGTGGTCCACCATGTGTACTCTCACCAAGGACTGCAATATCAGTGGTGACTTTGGCTACTGTGCCTCCTGGATGTTTGCAAGTGTGATGAAATGAAAGTTTTGTCTTCCAACCTGGAAGAGCATCTTCCCACCAAGAACTGTTCACTACTTTTGTCCAACTGTCTTCCCCCATGTACAGAGTAGACAAAGAGGAATTCATATAACCACTGATGCCAAACTACATTGATTAGACTGAGAAAACTACAGCAAACTCATTTCTGAGACCTGCAGACTCATGCAGTCATCTCCAAGAAAAATAAGAATGGATGAATACCTATCAGTATTCAGCAAGCAGGACTTTGAAAGAGAAAACAGGAGTTGAGGCCAGACCAGATCAGAACAAACAATATGAGCACATTCTAGAGGATTTGAATGGGGTCAGAGCTTGTCCTGCAGCCTTTGCAAGGTTGAATGGCAGACTTGAATCAGAATTTATTCTCTAACCTTTTCAGTTCTCTTAAAGTAAGAATGTGTTGTGAATCTTACTACAGAATCTAGATCCAATTATTTTAATAATTTCTCTATTTTATAAAGCCCATAGTTCAAAAACCCTGCTAAGGAGTTTTACATTTGGAATACTGGACTGGGTGTTCAATATCTGATTATTATAATCAATTTACTGGGCCTAGGATGAGGAAATTAAGAAAAGAGGCTGTGATGGTTTGGTTAATGTGTCAACTTGGCCAGGTAATGGTGCCCAGTTGTTTGGTCAAGTAAGCACTGGGCTAATTGTAATACAAGGGCATTCATGGACTTTAATCATCACTGAGTTGATTGCATAGATGGCTGGTAACATCTACAATCAACTAAGGAGATTGCCATCAGCAATGAGTGATGTCTCATCCAATCAGTTGAAGGCCTTAAAAGGGGAAGTATTTCAGCATTCAGAGAGAGAATTCCCATCTCTATACTTCAGATAGCCAGCATCTCCTGGGAACTCATTAAGGAGCTTCATCAGATCACCTGGTTTGCAGCCTACCTTGTGGATTTGGATTTGAGCATCCCCACAGTAGTGTGAAAGAATTTTATGAAAGCTCATACTATTTACAGATATCTCCTTTTGGTTATATTTCCATAGAGAACCCTGACTAATACAGTTTGGTACCAGGAGTGGTTCTTGAGAAACAGAATATTAAAAACGGGATTTCTGAATTGGTTCTGGGATTTTTGCAATAGACTGTCTACTATGATTAGATTTAAGGGCACTAATGGCTCTCTTTCCAATAATTGAGAGGCCACTGGCAGTCCATGGCATGAGTTGGCAATAGAGATATGTAAAATATCACTATTGGATATGACTGCTTCCATGCTTATAAGAGGCAAGGATCTGGGTGAGAGTGTTTTTAAAATCTTATCAGAGTTTCATGGTGTTAAAAGTTACAAGGTTGTTGGCTGATTATTCCTGAATAAGCTGGATACAGTTACCAAATAAAGGAATGAGCTGAAGGCTTCAAATTTGCAACTAAAGTGCCACATTAATGATATGAAAGTTTCTGTGTGTGCTCTGAAAGAAAATCTTGTTTTGTGCAGCCGCACACTTGAGATCTCTGAAAACCGGACTCAGAGTTTCACTGTATAAGTAGCCGAGTTACAATGGAAACTAAAATCTCAACCTTGCAGGGTGAGTGATGAGGGAATTGATTGAAAAGGAGTGGAACCCTGAGGATTGGGATGGAGACGTGTTGATGAAGATATCAGTGGAGCTATTGAAACCCTAAATTCTGTTGAGACCTTGCCAGATAAACCTGTAATGTTCTTCCCTGTGGAGCTTCCCCTAGCCTGCCTCATGGAGTCCAGACTTCCGACCTGTCCTGAGGCAGCTACCACCCCACCTCAAGCCTGCACTTCCCAGTCTCAAGCCTGCCCCAAGTAGTCTCTACCTCCTCCCTGCTCTGAGAAAACTATCATGCAACCTCCACCCTGTCCTGAGGAATCTGCCATCCATCCCTCACCTGAAGAGATTAATCCTTTCTCACCAGATGAAAATGCAAAGGAATGGCCTGAAGTCAGTAGATTGCAAGACATTTCTAATCCTTCTCCTTACCCACCCTCACCATCCCTCTTCTCTTCCAGACCTATAACTAAACTGAAATCACAACAAGCCCCCAAAGGTGAAGGAAAAGTGTGACCCATGAGGAAATATGCTATAATTTAAAAGAACTGCATGTGTTTTCCAGTTTATATGGACAGAAATCAGGGGAATATATGTGGGAATTGATACTAAGGGTATGGGATAATGGCAGAAGGGATATAAAGTTGAATCAGGCTGAATTTATTGATTTGGGCCCATTAAGCAGAGATTCTGGATTTAATGCTGTAGCTTGAGGATAGAAAGGGCTCTATCAGTTTTTCGGGTGGCTGGCTTGAAATATGGACCAAAAAATGACTTAGAAATGTCTGAGGTCGAGATGCCTGATTTAACCTGATATACTGTAGATAAGGGGATCCAAATCTTAGAAAGAATGGAATGGTTGAATGGATTCACCATTTAAGACCTGCCCACCCACTCCAGGAATGTCCAGAGGACACACCTTTAACCAGGACTGTAAGAAATAAATTTGTGAGACTAACTCCATCTTTCCTGAAGAGCTCTGTGGTTGCTCTTTTCTGTAGTCCAGATTTTACTGTGGGAAGTGCTGTCATGGAACTAGAATCCTTAAACACTATGGGGATGATCAGATTTCAGGCTGGCAAGAGCCAAGTAGCAGCACTTAATTGCCAAAGACAAGGTGGGTGTGGGTACCACAATGAAAGACTGATTCAAAGCAGCAATCAAAAGAGTCTGAGTTCCACAGACCTATGGTGTTGGCTAATAGATCATGGAGTACCTAGAAGTAAAATAGATAGGCAGTGTATTAAATTCCTACCTGATCTGTATAAGCAGAAGAATTCTAGGTCAAATGAATGAAACCCTAACTTGAATTATAGAAACAGAGATTCATGGCCCCTTAATCAAATCCCAGACTTGAGACAGTTAGAGCCTTTTTTATGAGGAGAAAGCCAGGTCTCCTTGGGGAAGGATCCTGTTTCACTGCCAAAAATTTATACTGTTAATCTTCCTCCTAGCTTTCCCCAAAAAAACCTATGGCATTTGACCAGGGTAACTGTGCATTGAGGAAAAGGAAATGATCAGACATTTCAGTGATTATTAGAAACTAGCTCAGAAGTGGCATTAATTCCAGGAGACCCAAAACGTCACTGTGGTGCCTCAGTCAGAGTAGGGGCTTTTGGAGGTCAGGTGATCAAAGAGGTTTTAGCTCAGATCCATCTCACAGTGGGTCCAGTGGGTCCCTGGACCCATTTTGTAGTTATTTCCCAATTCCAGAATGCATAATTGGAATAGACATACTTAGTAACTGGCAGAATCCCTACATTGGATTCCTGACTTGTAGAGTAAGGGCTATTATGGTAGGAAGAGCTAAATGGAAGCCACTAGAACTGCCCCTATGTAGCAAAATAATAAATAAAAAACAACACCAGATTCCTGGAGTGATTGCAGACACCAGTGCCACCATCAAGGATTTGAAAGATGCAGGGGTGGTGATTCCCACCAGATCCCCATTCAGCTCTCCTATTTGGCCTGTGCAGAAAACATATGGATTGTGGAGGATGACAATATATTATCATAAACTTAACCAGGTGTGACTTCAATTGCAGCTGCTTCCCAGATGTGGTATCATTGCTTGCACAAATCCACACATCCCCTGGTACCTGATATGCAGCTGTTGATTTGCTTTCAGCTGGCAAGGCCAGCAATATACCTTCACTTTCCTGCCTCAGGGGTATATCAGCTCTCCAGCTCTATGTGATAATGTTGTCTGCAGGGAACTTGATTATCTCTACCTCTAAAAAGACATCACACTGATCCATTATATTGATGATATCATGCTGATTGGACCTGGTGAGAAAGAAGTAGCAATAACTCTAGACTTATTGGTAAGGCATTTGTGTGAGAGAGGATGGGAGGTAAATCCAACAAAAATATAGGGTCCTTCCACCTCATTAAAATTTCTAGGTGTCTAGTGGTGTGGGGCCTGTCAAGATATCCCTTCTAAAGTGACAGATAAGCTGTTGCACTTGTCCCCTATTATGACTAAAAAAGAGGCACAACACTTGGTTGGTCTCTTTGGATTTTGGAGACAGCACATTCCTCATTTGGGTGTGCTACCCTGGCCCATTTACCAAGTGACCAGTAAAGCTACCAGTTTTAAGTGTGGACCAGAACAAGAGGAGGTTTGCGACAGGTCCAGGCTGCTGTGCAAGCTGCACTGCCACTTCGGCCATATGATCCATCAGATCCAATGGTGCTGAAAGTGTCAGTGGCAAATAGAGATGCTCTCTGGAAACTTTGGCAGGCCCCTATATGAGAATCACAATGCAGACCCTTAGGACTTTGGAGCAAAGCCATCCTCTGCAGATAACTACTCACCTTTTCAGAAACAGCTTTTGGCTTGCTACCGGGCCTTAGTAGAGTCTGAACGCTGAACCATGGGTCATCAAGTTACCAAGAGATCTGAGTTGCCTATCATGAGTTGGGTATTGTCTGACCCACCAAACTATATTGTTGGGTGTGCACATCAGCACTCTATCACAAAGTGGAAGTGATATATATGAGAAAGGACTTGAGTGGGTCTTGAAGGCACAAATAAGTACATGAGGAAGTGGCCCAAATGCCCATGGTCACTACTCCTGCCACATTACCTTCTCTTTCCCAGCCCACAGTTATGGTCTTTTGGGGAATTCCTTATAATCAGTTGACTGAGGAAGAGAAAACTCAGGCTTGGTTTACAGATATTTCTGCATGATAAACAGGTACCACCCAAAAGTGGACAGCTGCAGCACTGTCCACAGGTCAATGGTGAGGGCAAATCCTCCCAGTGGGCAGAACTTTGAGCAGTGCACCTGGTTGTTCATTTTGCTTGGGAGGAGAAATGGCCAGGGGTGAGTTCATGCACTGATTCATGGGCTGTTGCCAATGGTTTGGCTGGATGGTCAGGGACTTGGAAGGAACGTGATTGGAAACTTGGTGATAAAGAGTTACGGGCAAGAAGTATGTGGATAGACCTTTCTGAGTGGGCAAAAAAAAAAACCCATGAAAATATTTGTGTCCCACATGAATGCTCACCAGAGGGTACCTTCAGCAGAGGAAGATTTTAATAGTCAAGTGGGTCAGGGGACTCGCTCTGTGATTACCACTCAGCCTCTTTCCCCAGCCACTCCTGTCATTGCCCAATGGGCTCATGAATAAAGTGGCCATGGAGGTAGGGATGGGGGTTATGCATGGGCTCAGCAACATGGACTTCCCCTCACCAAGGCTGACCTGGCTACAGCCACTGCTGAGTGCCCAATCTGCCAGCAGCAGAGACCCACACTCAGCCCCCAATATGGTACCATTCCGTGAAGTTATCAGTCAGCTACCTGGTGTCAGGTTGATTACATTGCAGCACTTCCATCATGGAAGGGGCAGCAATTTGTTCTAACTGGAATAGACACATACTTTGGATATGGGTTTGCCTTCCATGCATGCAATTCTTCTTCCAAAGCTACCATCCATGGACTTACCAAATGTCTTTTCCACTGCCAAGGCATTCCACACAGCATTACTTCTGATCAAGGAATCCACTTCACAAGAAATGATGTGTGGGAATGGGTACATGCTCATCGAATTCATTGGTCTTAGCATGTTTCCCATCATCTTGAAACAGCTGGATTGATAGAATGATGGAATGGCCCTTTGAAGACTCCATTACAGTGCCAACCAGGTGGCAATACCTTGCAGGGCTAAGGCAATGTTCTCCAGGAGGCTGTGTATACTCTAAATCAGTGTCCACTCTATGGTGCTGTTTCTCCCATAGCCAGGATTCATGGGTCCAGGAATCAAGGGGTGGAAATGGGAGGGGCACCACTCACTATTACCTCTAGTGATCCACTACAAAAATTTTTGCTTCCTGTCCCTGCAACCTTAAGCTCTCCTGGTCCACAGGTCTTAGTTCCAAAAGGAGGAGGGCTTTCAACCGGGAGCACAAAGATTTCATTGAACTGGAAGTTAAGACTGCCACCTGGCCACTTTGGGCTCCTCTGACCTCTGAATCAACAGGCAAAGAAGGAAATTACTATACTGACTGGGGTGATTGATCCTGTCTATCAAGGGGAAATAGGACTGCACCTATACACACACACACAAATGAAGAAAAAGAAGAGTTTGCCTGGAATACAGGAGATCCCCTTGGGCATCTTTTAGTACTACCATGCCTATGATTAAAGTCAATGGAAAATTGCAGCAACCCAATCCAAGCAGGCTAACAATGGCTCAGAATCTTCAGGAATGAAAGTTTGGGTCACCCCCACTAGGCAAAGAACCATGGCCAGCTGAGGTGCGTGCTGAAGGTAAAGGGAACGTGGAATGGTTAGTGGAAGAAGGTATTGATAAATGTAACTTCAACCATGTGACCAGTTACAGAAATGAGACTGTAACTTTACAGACTAAGTATAGTTTAAATTGATAAGTATGGCTGCCAAGTTGACAAGGGGTAGACTGTGATGGTTATGTTAAAGTGTCAGCTTGGCCAGGTAGTAGTGCTCAGTTGTTTGGTTAAGCAAGCACTGGACTAATCTTAATACAAGGGCATATCATGGATTTTAATTATCACTGAGTTGATTGCATAGAAGGCTGGTTATATCTACAATCAACTAAGGCGATTGATATCAGCAATGAGTGACATCTCATTCACTCAGCTGAAGGCCTTAAAAGGGGAAGTAAATAAAGCATTCAGAGAGGTCCCATCTCTACCTCAGACAGCCAACATCTCCTGGGAACTCATTAAGGAGCTTCATTGGAACCCCTGGTTTGTAGCCTGCCCTGCAGAATTTGGACTTGTGCATCCCCACAGTTGAGTGAGAGAATTTTATAAAATCTCATACTATTTACAGATATTGCCTGTCGGTTCTGTTTCCATAGAGAACCCTGCCCAATACAGCGCCCCTTTGATGAAATGTCTTAACATGGCTTTTTATTATTTTATTATTTATTTTTTCCTATATGAACTCTTAAATTTAATGGTCTTTTGTCAATCTATTTTTCCTCTTTAAGTGAAGGCACACTGATTCTAAATTTTTCATATAAAATTTACATGAATGAAATACACATATTTTAAATGATGCATTTTGACAAATGGATACACTGATTTGGCTGCCACCAAGATACAGAACATTTACATTATCTCCAAAATTTCCTTGACCCTCCCCCACCCAGCCTAACAATCCCTTCTTTCCATCATAGACAATAACTGTTTTAATAGCTATGATTATATATCAGTTTATGAGTTCTTGAACTTCATAAAAGCAGTGTCATATAGTATGTAATCTTTTGTGTGTGTTTTTGTTATTGTTTTTCAACATAGTGTTATTAAGATTTTTCTATGTTGTGTATCAGTAGTTCATTCCATTTTTATTGCTACTTGTATTCTATGACTATATTACATTTTAATTATCTCTTCCTCTGTTGATGTTCATTTGGGTTGTTTCCAGTTTGGGCTATTGTGAATAGAGTCTGAACATTCTTCTACAAGTGTTTTTTGTGAATATGTGCTTATTTCTTTTCCATAATTTTGATTCATATGAGTTTAATATTTTGAGGTATAAGTGCTCCCCTTTTTAAAATCCTCTAATATTTTACAATAAAAATTTAATAAGGAAGTTATAAGTTTACAGAAAAATCATGCAGAAAATAGAGTTCATATATATCTCCCCTCACATGCACAGTTTTCTTTATTATTAATACTTTGCATTAGCATGGTTCCTTTGTTTCAATTGACAAAGCAATATGATTATAATTATACTAGGAATTAGAGACCATAGTTTATGTTTGGGTTCACTTTGAGTTTGTGTTGTAGAGTCCTATGTTTTCTTTTCTTAAGTTTTTATTCTAGTAACTTATATATAATCTAAAAATTTCCCCTTTTACCACAATCAGATATATAATTAAGTGGTGTTAATTACATATGCAGTGCTGTCTACCATCACCACTATCCATTACCAAAAGCTTTCCATTACCCCAAAGAGAAACTCTGTACCCACTAAGCATTAACTCCCCATTCCCTACCCGACCCTAACCTTTAAACCTCTATTCTTGATTCTAACTCTATAAGTTTGCTTATTCTTATCATTTCATATCACTGAGATCATACAATGTTTGTTTTTGTCTTTTTGTGTCTGACTTATTCACTCAACAAGACGTCTTCAATGTCCATCCATGTTGTCACATGTATCAAAACTTCATTCATTTTTACAGCTGAATAATATCCCATTCTATGTATATACCATTTTTAATTTATATATTCATGTGATGATGGACTCTTGGCTTGCTTCTATCTTTTGGCAATTGTGAATAATACCACTATGAACATCAGTGTACAAACATCTATTTGAGTCCTTGCTTTCAATTCTTTTGGGTCTATACCTACAAGTGGGATTGTTGGCTCATATGATAATTGTGTACTTAGCTTTCCCAGTAACCATAAGTTTTTCACACACCAGCTGCACTTTTTCACATTCCCACAAAAACGAATGAATATTTCTATTTCTCCACATTCTCTCCAACACTTGTTATTTTCTTTCTTTCTTTTTTTAAAAATTAATAGCTATTCTAGAGGGTTTGAAATGGCATCCGGTTTTGATTTGCAGTTCCCTAATGGCTAATGATATTGAGCAATTTTTTATGTGTTTTTTGGCCATATGTATATTTTCTTTGGAGAAAGGTCTATTCAAGCCCTTAGCCAATTTTTAAAATGGGCTGTTTGTATTTTTGTTGTTGGGTTATAGGACTTCTTTTGGATATTACAATCTTATCACGTATGTGGTTTCCAAATATTTTCTCCCATTCTGGAGATAGTTGTTTTACTTTCATGATGAAGTCCTTTGATACATAATGTTTGATTAAGTCCCATTTATCTATTTTTTATTTTATTGCTTTTGCTTTTAGTATAAATTTTAAGAAACCAATGCTCAAAGCCCAACACAAAGTGCTGAGGATGCTTTCCTATGTTTTCCTCTAGACGTCTTATAGTTTTCGTTCTTATATTTAGGCTTGATCCATTTAGAGTTAATTTTTGTATATGGTGTGAGGTAAGGGTCCACATTTATTCTTATGCATATAAATATCCAGTTTTCCTAGAACCATTTGCTGAAGAGACTATTCTTTCCCCATTTAATGAACATAGAACCCTTGTCAAAAATCATTTGGCCATAGATCTGAGGGCTTCATTCTGAACTATCAATTTGATTTCATTCACCTATATGCCTGTTCTTCTGCCAGTACCATGCTGTTTCGATAACTGTAGCTTTGTAATAATTTTTAAAATTTGTAAGTTTGAGTTTTCCAATATCGTTCTTCTTTTGCAAGATGATTTTTTGGCTACTTGAGGCACCATACCCTTCCATATAAGTTTGATGCTTGGTTTTACCATTTACCAAAGAAGACCTTTGGTATTTTGATTGGTATTGCGTTTAAATGGCTTTAGGTAGAATTGACATCGTAGTAATATTTTTATATTCCAATCCAAGAACATTGAATGTCCTTACATTTATTTTGGTCTTCTCTTATTAATTTTAGCAATGTTTTGTAGTTTTCCCTATATAAAGTGTAGTTTTACATTCTCTGTCGAATTTGTTAGATATTTGATTTTTTGGTTACTATTGCAAATGGAATTTTCTTAATTTCCTCTTCAGATCATTCTTTACTAGTTTCTAGGAACACTACTAATTTTTCTGGGCTGATCTTGTACTCCATCACATTGCTGAATAGCTCTGATAGACTTGTGGATTTTTCTGGATTTTCTTTATATACAGTCATGTCATCTGCAAAGAGGGAAAGTTTTACTTGTTTCTTTCCAATTTGGATGCATTTATTTCTTTTCCTTGCCTAATTGCTCTAGCTAGAACTTCCAGTACAATGCTGAATAACAGTAATGCCAGTGGCCATTTTTGTCTTTTTCCAGATCTCAGAGTGTAAGCTTTCAGTCTTTCACCATTGAGTATGATGTTAGCTGTAGATTTTTATATGTATTCTTTGTTATGTTGGTTTCCTTCTATTCTTAGTTTCTTAAATATTTTCATATAAGCCTTTTGTCATGTTGAGGAAGTTTCCCTCTATTCCTAGTTTCCTAAGTTTTTGTCAAGGACTAGTGCCTCATTGTGTCATATTCCTTTTCTGCATGAATTGAGATGATCATGTTTTTCCCTTTGTTATGTTAATGTGGTATGTTACAGTGATTGCTTTTCTTATGTTTAGCCACCTTTGCATATCCTTGATAAATCCCAATGGATCTTGGTGTATAATTCTTTTAATGTGCTGATATAGTTTGCTAGTATTTTGTGGAGAATTTTTGTATCTATATTCATTAGGGATATTGGTCTATAATTTTATTTCCTTGTGGTATCTTTAGCTGGCTTTGGTATTAGGGTGATATTATTCTCATAGAATGGGTTAGGAAGTAGGCCCTCCTTTCAATTTTTTTGGTATAGTGTCAGCAGGATTGGTGTTAATTTCTTGGAATGTTTGGTAAAATTAATGAGTGAGACCATCTGGTCCCGGGCTTTTCTTTGTTGGAGAAACGGTAGGCAGTTAGATGTATAATTCAAGTCTCTCTGACTCCAAAGCCTGGGACTTTTGACAGAATAGACATTCATTTAAGGTCTATTTCGTAGATCTTTGAACTTTAGTCATCTACAAGATTGTTAGGAAGTTCTCAGATATTGCAGAGTAGCATCAGGACTCCAAGTCAGTACCTGTTATGCTCTGGCAAGGAAAGAAAGTATTTCTGAAATCTGCTTATAGCTTTATTATTCAGTGCCGTTACAATCTATTTGATTGCATGATAATCTGACAAATGTCAAAAGAAATATTTTATTCATATCTAAAACTTACATAATGGCACTGTAATTTTGTAATGTCTATTGCTCTGAAAGACAAAAATATTTGTTACTCTAAACTACTTCCTTCTCCTTCTTTATAATTCCAACCCTGTCTGGCTTCCTTTTGTGTCCCTCTAGGGCATTATTTAAACTACAAGGTGCACATTATATTTATAACATTATTTAGCCTTTATAGGAAATAAAGAAATAAAGCTTTTTTCATAGGGAATTCAACAAACACATGAAATTCTACTGAGAGCAATTATTCTAGCTCTGCAGGGTAATAATATAATTTAATAAGATGTAGTTATCCATATTTGTTTGTAATAGCTCCAGAAATTTCTATTGAATAGCCATCTTTTCTTTTCTTTATTCACTTTTTCCATATATTTATACCACCTCCAATCATATGCAAAATTAGGAAATAATGAACTGGAAGGAGGTGTAAAGATATTGACTGGAGATAAAATATTTTTCTACATTTACAGTTGCATTCTCTTTACAAGATCCATTTTACCTGTTTAAACTGGGAAAATTTTGAAACTATTTTGAATTTATGCCTATATTATTTTAAATTTCTCTTTTCAATTAAATCAACAACAACAACCAAACTAAAACCAAGAACTCAGGGTTCATAGAAGAACCTTCAATGTCTCCTAGTATCTAGGTTTGTACCAGGGGTGTTCATCAAAAATATCTGGGAAGTCTCCAGATCCACAAAATTATAATTAATAGATTCTGTGTTTATATGATCTGAAAGTAAAGCTCTATATGTAATTCTAATTTGGATCCTTGGTTAGAAACCTTTGATCACGTCCAATTTCCCATGTGACATTTAAAACACCCAAGTATTTTCCAGTCATAGGAGCTCTTTATCTCCAGAGGTTGCCCCTGCTTCTTTGGGCAGCTCTGAAAGTATGTGCTTAGATCCTGCTGAAATTTGTCTCTCTTTAGATGGTTGGTCAAGGATGCCACAGAGAAGAAAAATACAACAATTTTAAGTATTAAAATTTGCATTCAGTATTCTAGGTGTGAACTGAGCATTGGGCAGATTTTCTGAATCATATTTTATTAATGCAGACTAAACAAGAAGAAAGGCAGGTAAGAATCTTATGACAAGCAGATCCTATAGCAAGTAAGGCTATACAACTTAGAAGAACCTAAGGTACTGAAGGTCTCAGTGGTAGGAAAAGATGTGTGTGAGATTTATGGCAAGCCCCAATAAGAGAATCACAATGTAGACACCTCCCTCCCTGGGTTCTAGAGCTAGGTCTTACAGTCTTCATTGCGAAATTTACATGCTTTTTCAATAACAGTTCCTGGAATAGTACTGAGCACTGGGAGAGTTGTAGTGTCTGATGATGAGACAACAAGTGTACATGTGGTCAGAAAATCCATCATAAATGGGTTCTGTCAGAGTCACCACTTCTAAAGGTCTAGTGAACCCAGGAACAATCTATAGTAAGATGGAATTGGTCCATCTAGGATTGAGCAAAAGCAGAGCTGGAAATACACATGAGCTGTATAAGCAGGTGGTCTAGATCCTCTGTTGCACTGATGCTCTCCTGTCAGCTGACAACTCTGGATGAATTAACTATTACTATAATGACATATAATATTGGCTTCTATCATTACTATTTTTAAAAACTTTTATTAGTTGGCATTCTACTGCAATGGAGAGTTGTCCCTTGTCTGTCATTTATTTATTCATTTGCTTATTTATATCCATATTAACTTATGGGCTTCTATTTCATTCAGTGGATTGTAATTAGTTACTACCATTATTTATTTTGATCCTCATATTGTCATAAAAGAATCCATGATTCCATAGTGAACATAATAAAATGTAAATGGTGGGGGAATTTTTTACAAAAGAATGTCAATTAAAATTACAGAAAGAATTAGAGAATTTTTTAAAATCACCATATTTTCAACCACCAATGCATATAAAAATTGATTCAAGCTAGGGTCACAAATGTTTGCTAAAGTCATCGTGTAAAAGGTTATTGGGGAACAGGGTATTCACTTAGTCTCAAAACATCACCATGCAGATTGTTAACTACAAAGGGGAAAAATTGCCTTTAATATGGAGAAAAATGGTAGGCATCGCCTAAACCAAGTGACCAAACTTAACATTATTAGGAACTGGATAAACTGTCATTAGGTGACAATACAATGGAATGGGAAATATACAACAACATTAACACAGTTTATTGGAAAAATAGTTTAAATTGAATCTAATTATGAAGAAACAACCAGATATATCCAGATTGTTGACTATCTTACGTGAAAACTGGCACAAACTTAAAATATGTCAGTGTTCTGAAAGAAAAATAAAAAGGAGAGTATGTGATAGTGGCTGTTGAGGAGGAGATGTGTTACATTAAACCATCTTAAATAGATGATATTCATTTTTGACCTACCAACTGCATTTTTAAGGTTCATCAGTCTAATACTACAGTGTTGATAGCAGTATTATATATAATGGCCTTAAACTGGAATCAATCTAACTGTCCGTTGAGAGTGGAACAGATATTCAATCTATAGTATATTCAAATATAAAGTATAGATGAATTTTTCATGGCACATAATGTTGAAGAAAGAAGCCAGATACAAAAGAGTTCACATATCACTTCCATTCATACAAAGTTTAGAAGCACAAAAAACTGATCTTTGGGAGACTGTATTTGGAGGGAACCTGAAGTACGGGAAAATTTCCTTAGCTTATTCTAGGTAGTGACTACATAAGTGTATAAACATATAAAAATGCATTACACTGTATGGTTAAATGCACTTTCTTCTGTGTAAATTATACTCAATAAAAAAGAAAAAGGGTATCATTGCAGCATGTTTATACTAAAAATTAGAAACAATATGGAATATCTATATGATATGATATTATATAACAGTTAAATATATGAAGTAGTACTGTCTTATGGATCCTAAACATAATGAGTTTAAAATCTAAGTTGTGAAGTAATGTTTGGTATATTACCATTCATGTAAAATTTCAAAAACAACCCCAAGTCATATATGTTGTCTATGGATAGAAAAAGCATAAACTATATGGCTTGGAAAATAGAGATTAAAATCATTATAATAGTTGCTCTAGGGAAGGAGCCAAGAGAACAAAATGGAAAGGGGAATAAAGGGTATTTCAACCGTATATATAATGCTTTCTTTTATGAAAATCTGAAGCTTTTATAATAATACATTAACTTTCTATAATTATACTTTCTATACTTTATAACTTTCTACAGAAAGTTAATACATTCACTTTCTGTAATTATACTTTCTGCAACTGCATTAGTTCAATAGAGAAGTAGAACCACCATACATAACCTGAAATTACAGGAATTAGACTTAACGCAATGGTGGGAGCTGATGAAAGTTTATGGAGGCTGTTCTTTATTTGACAGTGGGCCTGAAGTCACTATAGGTCTTCAGGGATGGCAGTTGGGTAGAAAACCTGGATATGAAAAGTGGGAAGGGGAGAGTGGAGGCAAGCAAAAAAAATAAAAATAAAAAACCTGGAACTCCTGTCTGTCTCTCACTGCCACTAACATCAATGTGATGTTGCAAGGACCTGTAGAAGAAGCTGACACCATTCACCATGGAGTCTCACACTCACCTGACTCAGGACTGGGAGAAGCTGACGGAGGAGATCTAGCAAGAATGAGAGGTGTTAGGGACCCGGCTGCTGTGCCATGCCCCCTAAAAGGTACGCTGCTTCACTGGTGTCAGTGATGCTGTGCAGGAGCCGCAATGGTCCTCGCCCTCCACTCACCTTCAGAACCCGGTGGCTGCTGCTTCCCTTCCTCTTTCCAAATCTCATGCTTGTGGCCAGCCCTCATGTGGAATCAGGGAAGAAGATGCTGAAAAACATATGTCTTGCATAGCTAAGTTGACAGAGTACAAACCCACCACAAATACATGGATAATTGTTATATTATTCCTTATACTTTTGTGGATTTATATTGTTTCACAAAAGAAAAAAGTCTGGAAGGAGATAAGCAATTTAAAAGGTGTGTTTATGGAGTTTTAAATTTTTCTTCTTTTTACTTACATGCATTTTATGATTAAAAAGCACACATGTACATTTCTTTTGTAGACCAGAAGCTCCTTAGGAATAATATCATAATGTTTAAAAAAATCTCATAATTGTATCTTCAGTATCTAACACACAGCAATCCTTAAAACATATATGCTAATAAATAATAAACAAATATATATTAAATATCTATTACTTGCCTAGTCCCTGCTCCCAAGAAGCAGACCTTACCTAATTTCAGAGAATCTTCTAGCAGAATACAGACTGAATTAGTGTTAATTACTTTGAAAGAATCCAATTAACACTGCAAATTCCACAGTACTTCTGTCTATCTTGGGCTAAGGCAAATATAAAAAGATACCTACTGTTCTCTTACTTTTCTATGTTTGTCCGATTCATCTTAGGAAAATTCTCATGTGGGCATGCCCCATAGCAAAATAGAATTGTGTGGTTTCTTTATCTTGCCTTTTATGAACAGAGTCCTGGCATTGGATTTTTAAATGATGCAAAAGAATTCTCTTTCCTTGGGCAGGATATTATATACCAAGCAAAGATGGGTAGATGTTCAGAAGTTGAATCATAAAGCTTGGTAAGTGCTGTGCCTCCTCACATGAGGTTTGGGTATTATTGGAATTTGCTATTTCCCTGCTAAAGGGAAGAGATAGTGCTTTCCATATATGACAACACACTCCCATATGCCATGAGCGACTGGAGCCAAGTTCCATTATTTAAGAGGACTGCCTGAGCAAAGTGGTCCCTTACAGCCATGTTTCTTAGCATATGTTCTCCTCTACTGATGTACATTTTGCAATGCATTTTATAAAGGTGGTAAGTTAGAGGAGCTCTGAACATATTGGGTTTTTCTACAAGGAAATGAGCATGTATTGATTTTCAACAGCCTGCAAGTTTTTCATCATATTATTTAGTCCACAGGCCAGGAGGTCTCTTTATCTTATTGATTTGATTCTTTAGTCCCCACAATGAACCTGCGCCTGATTTTTTAGACCCTCAAATGGCTCTTTAGTGTCCTTGCTTTTACTAGGGTGAGCAGTTTTTTAAAAACAACTTCAAATGTGAGGTTCCTTATTCTCTTCTTTTGTAGGGAGTAAAAAGATGTTTGAATTTTTTAGCTACAAATAAAAGGCCTCTGTGCAGGTGCTATAAGAATGAAGGAAGAGTTGCAAATAATGGGATTATTTACTTTAACCCCTACCAAGCAGAAGATGTTATTCTTTTCAGGGCATTTTAAAGAGAGGTTTAGCTTCTCCCTCAGTCTAAATGTATGCAGTGAATGATAGGGTAGCTTGTGTGTGTGTGTCCCCCCCCCC
>JAQZBX010042431.1:0-22017 GCA_029593785.1 Cabassous unicinctus
GACAAGACGAGATGCTCCGAAAGCTCCGAAAACCAGGAGCCGAGGTGGCACAGGTGGCACCTCTCCTACATCGGAGGTCTCCAGGATCGAATCCTGGTGAAGACTGGAGGAGGAGGATGAGAAGAGATGGCAGGAAACAGACACAGAGAATTGCCCAGCAAATGGACACAAAACAGCAATTGGGGAAGGGGGGCCGTTAAAATGGATAAAGTAAATAAATCTTTAAAAAAAAAAAAAGACGAGGCCTGGAGGAGAAGGGGAGAGAGGAGCCGTGTGCCTGATCACCCACAGTGGCAACTTGGTGAGACGCATCTCTAATGATGCCTTGCTTTGGACATCTTCACAGCCTCAGAACGGTAAGCTTTTCACTTAATAAATTCCCATTATAAAAGCCAACACACTTCTGGTATATTGCATTGACAGCCTGTGGCAAACTGAAACAGCCCCCAGCAAAAATCCCATCCCACAAAGCACACACGAGCAATGAAACTTTACTGCAGATATCGTAGGCATCACCAACCTTAAAAATCTCTTGGCTTTCTATGCTTCTTCACGATTTCTACCAGGTTACAGATGTGGCCTGTTTAAAAGTTTTTCAGCCTCCATGGTGTTCCCCCAAAGTGCTGCAATTGATTACAGATGGGATATCATAGTCAATACTTGTGATGGTTAGGCTTATGTGTCAACTTGGCCAGGTAGTGCGACCAGTTGTTTGGTTAAGCAAGTGCTGGGCTAATTGTAATGCAAGGACATTTCCTAGACTTTAATCATCAATGAGTTATTGCATCTATGGCTGATTACATCTACAATCAACTGAGGAGACTGCCATCAGTAATGAGTGATGGATTGCTCATCTGATATTTGAAGACCTTAAAAGGAGAAGTGATTTTAGCATTCAGAGAGAGAATTTCCATCTCTCTTTCAGATAGCCAGCGTCTCCTGGGAACTCATCGAGGATCTTCATTGGCGTCCCTGGCTTGCAGCCTGCCCTGCGGAATTTGGACTTGTGCGTCCTCACAGTTGCATGAGATAATTTTATAAAATCTCATACTATTTACAGATATCTCCTGTCGGTTCTGTTTCCCTAGAGAACTCTGACTAATACAATGCTCCTTTGGCCTTGAGAGCAATGCTGAGAATGTTTGATGGATAACTGCAAATGGAAGATTGTCAGGAAGACAGGGAATTGAGGAAGGTGAGAAATCGGAGTCAACCGAGATCCTTGAAGAGGAGGGAGGCATCAGTGTTGCCAACCAGAGGAAGACCAGGTCAAAAGAAACACAGGAAGAAGGATTCGAAAGGATTGTGCCTTTTATAGGGTAATTTGGACAATTAAAAAAGAGAGAGAGAGGAAATAGTTTTTCGGTGGCTCCAAAAAGAAAGGTTTAGCTTCTACAACCAGGGAAAGCCATCTTTGTGGCGAGCGTCATGCTAAATGGCTGAGAGTGGCAGCCGTGCTCATGGGCTGGACTGTGGGAACACCGAGAATGAGCTCATCAGGGAGGCTCCTGGGAGGTGAGTCTTCTGTGGCTCTGACTCCAGGAGTGAGGAAACGTGATGTAAGTTTGAGAAATGAAATAGTGTAGAATATAGGGGAAGCAGCTTATAGCAGCCATGGCACTCCCCCATAACAAAATTCCTTACGGAGATGTGGGCATTGATAGGATCTTGGCTTCTTCACTGCCCCAGAAAGCCATCGGATGAGCTCAGTCCCCGTGGGACACCCCACGCTCCCCTCCTCTTCGCTGTCAGTGCAGACTTGAGTTTGGTACTGTATCTGCCAAAGTGAGCAAGTTGAAAATAAGGATGTGGGCTCATCGGAACACATACATAAGTTATATTCATGGTGTCGGGCGCACCCTGCACTTGAAGATGATGTCGTTTTTAGCAATGCAAGTTTGCTTGGAAGAAACGTATCACTGGTCTAGTAAATCTAGGAATAACAACTTCCCTATCCCAGTTGAGCTGGGACTTTCATCCCAGTGGTTTTCTTTCATCACCTTTCTTCAGGACTGTAGAATTTCCCCTTCCCCAGGGCTAACTGGGGTGATAAACTGGTGGAGAATTGTAGGGGAAACTTCTACTTATTACACTGTATGATCAGGGCAAAATACTGAGAAGTAAAGAGGATTTTAGGTTTTTGAAATCTAGCTGGCCATTCTAAGTGCTTGAGGAAATTAATTCAAAAGGAAATAGAAAAATAAGCAGCTTACAGTTGTAGTTTCTCCAGCAAATATATCCTTTGTACTGGGAAACAGACAGTTTCCTATAAGTAAATTTTCACTTTGAACACTGTGCTTTGGTCTAGGATCTGTTTTTTGCCCCCAACTGTACAAAGCTATATTGTAATCTGATTTTAATCAGGGTTTAACAATCTGACTTTGAGATTCATTAAATACATTTTTGTATTTCAGAAATATATTTGCCCAAGAATTCTGGCTTTTGAAATTTAGATGAATTTTTTTCAGAAATTCAAGTAAAATATTTCACAATTCTTTGCTTCCATGTTCTTAATTTCTCCATAAAGAGCTCTAATTAAACATGCGTACTGTAGCCGAGAAAGGTGAGATTAAAATTTAGATTTTTGTGTTTGAGCTTTAATAGGCAAAGAGGTCATTGGATTCCTTCACTATATCTCATGTGTGGGGAGACTTTTTAGACTTGTGGAATGTTAGTTTTGGAAGGGAACTTTGAGAGCTGAGCCCACCTCCTCATATTGCAAAGATATTCTTTGTGGATGCATATGGTTTCAAATGTCCAAATTTTTATTGTGGGACAAAGTGGATTCAGATGGGAAGTGTTCTCTTCCCCTGTTGCAGAACCACTTTTCTTTCAACGTAGTTCTGAAATCTCTCCTGATTTCAAACTTTGTGGCCTCTACTGCCTGACTCTATTTACTTTTGGCAAAATGGCTCCTCAATGAAAAGTTCATTTATTGATTAAGAGTTTAAAATGTTTTTTCATCACAAGTAGTTCCTACAAAAGCAGTCCACTGTCTTGCCAATTTCTAAATAGAATGCTGTGAACAATCTTTGTAAAACTGAGTAATGGTGGCTGGAGTCAACTGCAGCTCTGGGAAAACTTGGAATAGTTGGCTGAAGGTCTGCCAGCCGAGCACGTGAGGGATGAGTATTCTCAAACTGGACCGAGTGTCTGCTGGTCTTTAAGTGCTAATGTTCCTTCTCTCATGACTGGCAGTCATTTCTCCACGCCCAGGATCTTCTCTTCCGGTGAGTGGGGAAGCACTTCCCTTTGGCCCACTTCTCTACCCTCTCAGTCCTGTCTCTACTGTCTCAGTTGTGACTTGTGGAACCACACACGTGGAATGAGGCAAGATTTGACGCCAGGTTCTTTGGGCCAGGCCAGCGACTAGAAGATAGTGAGGAGCTTACTAGGAAGCCTGTTCTTGGGAAATGCCCAGATCAAGTTAGTGTCCCCAAGGGAGCACCGGGCTTCCTATCTGTGCAGTTTTGGTAGCTTGTGTTGAAATAAAATACAAGTGAATATTAAATGTAGAGGAAAGGAGCCTTACCCTAGATGACAGCCCTGCCAGGGATGCATAGGTATCTTCAGGGAAGCATTCTACCTGTGGTTCTAGAGGGGTGTTCTAGAAGAAAGAAGGCTTAGGTTTGTATGGGCTAGAAATCAAGAGCTGAACAGATGTGTGCCCTGTCGTCATTCCTTGACGATCTCCTGCCTTTCTGTGATGATGGAGATGCTCTAAGTCTGTGCTGTCCAATACTAGCCACTAGCTACACGGAATGTGGTCACTGCAACTGAGGAACTAAATGTTTAATTTTATTTAACCTTAATTGCTTTAAATTTTTACAATAACGATGTGTGACAAATATCTACCCTGTTGGA
The DNA here is from genome assembly GCA_029593785.1 of Cabassous unicinctus. NCBI lineage: Eukaryota > Metazoa > Chordata > Mammalia > Cingulata > Chlamyphoridae > Cabassous > Cabassous unicinctus. The sequence continues at coordinate 3,865 of JAQZBX010042431.1, forward strand.
CAGCACAACTCTGGGTCATCCCCCCTCCAGGGTGTGATCATTGTCCAGTTCATCATGACTTGAGGAATCTGAAGCTTGATGTGGACCTGAGGATAACTCTGGGGAATTTTTTTTTTTTTTTTTTTTTTTTTTTTTTGGAGGTGCTGGGGCCAGGGATTGAACCCAGGACCTCATATGTGGGAAGCCAGCGTTCAACCACTGAATGATACCAGCTCCTCTGGGGCTTTTAATATGGACATCAGACTGCCCAAAACCTTGTTAAAAGCAGGCCTAAAGTCATTCATTCATTAACGATTAATCAGATGCTGACTAGCAGCTACAACTGTGTTTAAAAGAAAGCACAGGCAATATATAAGCTAAAAACACAAATTCTTTGCCTAAGCAAACAATGTTCTATTTTTAGTTGTCTGGTGTGTTTTCTCCAAATTGTCCACAACTGATTTCTATTAACTTTATGAAAGTACAAAATAACATGAATTGTACCCATAATGAATCACTCCCACAGAAGAGAAAGGGATAATTTTTAGGACATTTGTAAAATAACGTGGTTTACTGTCCTTCATCTTCTGAAAGTATGAAGTTGAAATCTTCAATTCAGGTTATTAAATCTTCAAAACAGAGGAAAGGAAAAAAAAGAGCAGGGGATGAACAGAACCACCAGAGATCCTTGCCCTAATGGGGCTTGCAGTCTGGCGGGGAAAATGAATATTAGAGAAGCAAATACTAGTGTGTAAAGCGATCTCACCTGGAGTCAGTAGGCTGGAGTGTTTGTGTGGGTGATGCCAAATGGAGGCACAGTCATTTTATCACAATTTTATCACATTGCTTTTTTTTTTTTTTTAGGAGGTACCAGGGAATGAACCCAGGACCTCATACATGGGAAACAGGTGCTCAACCACTGAGCTATGCCTGATCCCCTCATATTCTGTTTTTTTTTTTTCATTTTGTTTGTTTATTTTTGTTCTTTTTCCTCTCACATTCTGTTTTAACAGGGACATTTCTGGTCCCATGGTCCTGGAACTCTGATTCAACTTTTCCAGACCTTTTCTTGCCACCTTCTTTCTCCGTAGAATCTCCTGGACCTATCAGGTGCCTTCACATGGTGGCTGCACTTGTCAGCATGGTGAATCCTTGTGTAGAGCGAAAAGAGGATTTCGGAGGGAGAGAGGGGGAAAAGAAAGTTGGGGAGAGTGGGAGCAGCTGAGCAGAAGAGGGCTTGGCTTGTGGAGGTTGGGGAGCAGGCGCAGGGCTCACTGTCATAGCCCTGAGTTCTCCATGGGTGCCCGAGGCTGTGGAAATCTCCTTTAAAGAAGGCATGTTCAGGGAAATGGATGTGGCTCAAGCGATTAGGCTCCCATCTACCCTATGGGAGGTCTAGGGTTCGATTCCTGGTGAAAGGTGAGCTGGCCCGAGCAGAGTGCTGGCCCGTGTGGAGAGTTGGCACAGCAAGATGACGCAACAAAAAGAGACACAGAGGAAAGACAATAAGAGACGTAGCAGACCAGGGAGCTGAGATGGCACAAGAGATTGAGCACCTCTCTCCCACTCCGGAAGGTCCCAGGACCGGTTCCTGGTGCTGCCTAAAGAGAAGACAAGCAGACTCAGAAGAACACACAGAGCAGACAGTGAACACAAAACAACGGCGGAGGCAGGGAATAAATAAATCTTTAAAAAAAAAAACATGTTCAGCTGGGTGTCGGTGGTGGGGGGAGGTGTGGAGAGAAGTGCACCTGGGGCATGCCTCTATGGAATATGAATGTGTTCAAGTGGTCACGGGGTGTTTTCTCGGTGGGTGGAGACCCACACAATAACCAAAAGAATATTGAGTTCCCATCCTGGGGAGTTCTGCTCACTTTTCACATGTTCCCTGGCTGGGATATTTTCCTGTAGTAGCCTGGGTGGAGCAGGGAGGTCTGGGACTCCCAGTTCGTTCCTCCTGATCTCCTGGGGAACCCTCTGTCTGGCTACTCTGGAGGCAGGCCCTGGTTTTGCTGGGAAAATCCCAGGAGGGCTGTGGGGCTGGACAACCTCTCCTTTACTCTTCCTTCCCCACACCCCAGGGAGAGGCCAGAGGAGAAGGTGAGCGGCCTGGGCAGCCTCTGGTCAGCCTCTGGGGTGCCGAGTCCACTCTGCCCTGGCATCAAGCTTGCAGAAAGCCTCACGTGAGCTTTTCCCACAGCCAGAGGGGCACTCCTGATGGTTTCCAGCTTCCCCGTTGGCCAGGAAGGCCTCTTCCACATGGGAGGTTTGAAAACGCTGTTACGGATGCCGTCAGCCTGAACCCCACTGCTGGAAACTGGACAGCAGGAAGATTAGGGAACCGGGTTAGAGCAGAGAATGTGCGTGGGGGGCGGAGGCGAGCTCCAGGGAAGTTTCCTAAGTTATGAGCTGCCTCCAAAGCAACAACTGCCTTTAGAGCAAAGTAATGAATCATGTTGTAAAAGCAAGAACTCGCTTCTGCTCTGGCTCATGCTATCAGGGGTGCAGGCCCTCTGGGCAGTGGGACGGCACCCCTCTTTTGTGGGGCACGAGGACACGTGTTTTGTTTTCCTTGTCCTGCTCGGCCACATCCAAGAGGCTAGACAAGGAGACTGTCACCTACTGGCAAAAGAGCAAAAACCAAGAGCATTCAGTCTCAAATGCTCAGAGGAACCACGTTTTTCTGAGATTACACATTTTTGCAGCATTATGCTCTGCTTGAGTATGCAAAACAATGAAATGGAATTTTTCTCTTTTTTGCCTTATTTATTTTTGTATTTTCTAGGACCACACAGAGGAGTCCTTTGGTAGGTGGGATGGTAGGGGGGCCGAGGGCTGGTGTGGATCTGGACTGAATTAGACGTTCAGAAAGCATTTGCCGAAAGGGGACGAGGGGTGCTTTGTTTCCCTGCCTTAGTACTTTCTGGAACCTCTCTGGGTGGGGCTGCTTAATTGCCAGAGACAATTGCTCCTTCTGGAATAAGGCCATTTAGGGTGCAGGGGAGGAGTCCTAGGATTTGGGGTTAAATTCTAGCCCCGCCACTTCCTGTCTGTTGGAACTTGGGCAAGTCACTTAAACTCTCTGAGCCTCTGTTTTCTCATTTGTGAAAAGGAGAAAATAGCGGGCTTTGATGGGGGTGGGTGGAGTGGGGGGGATAGAAACGAGAGACTGCAGAGCCTAAAAGTTCCCTTTGTTCCTCCCCCTGCAGCCTTGCTTCTTTTACTCATTGCCCCCACCCCCTGTACCCCACCAACCCCACTGCACCCCGCCAACCCCACCCCACCGACCCCCTGCAGCTGGCTGGCTGAGCAGCGCAATGTAACCCTCAGGAAGTGATACAAATCCCATTTCTTTCTGGGATTTGGCCCAAAAAGCAGGCCAGCTGCTCGTGCTGGTGTTAGAAATAAAGAGAAAAGTGAAAAGGCTCGAAAGTGATGGTTACAAGCCAGAAAACAGAAGTCCAGGGGCCGGGACCAGGACTGCTCTGCAAGCAGGAGCGCCTTGGGGTGCCGAGCCCTTGGGGGCGTCCTTTGGAAGTGTGGGGGGCTGCCGTGTGGACGCTGCGCTGGGCCCAGGCTGGTCTCTGCGTCTCTGTATGATGTTAAAGTGCTTCAGGGAATGTGTATTTTAAAACAGCGTTTTTAAATATTTCCAGTTCTTATTTCTGTCGTTAACAATATGGACCAGGGCATGTTTTTAACAAGATCTGAGCACAAATAGTGTGAGGTGCTGTCTCCAAAGGCTCTTGGGCCTGGGAGCTTAGCTAGTATTAGGTCAGGGGTTCTTAACAAGGGGGCCGTGAGCTTGTATTGAAATTCAAAACATTATTCTTGTGGGGACGTGCTGGTGTGGGTGTGATATATTTTTAAATAATACACAGTATAGTATGGACTTGGTAAGGGGTCCATGGTTTTCACCTGACTGGCAAAGGGGTCCATGGAACCAAAAAGGTTAAGAATCCCTGTGTTAGAGAAAGAAGGCACAGAGAGAAATATGGCAGATGTTACAGGAGACAAGGGCACAGGCACAAAATCCCGAATTACACCTAAAAAAAAATCTCCACAAAGCAGTGAGTGGTAGAATAGAAATTTGCTGGTGAAACCAAAGCTTGTGTACTTAAAAATGTCCATGTAAAATGGGAATAGTGGGACCAAGTTGTTCTTAGTTGTCTGTTTCCCCAGCCCTTAGTGGTGGGGGCAGCCAGGTGCAGGGGGGTGGTTTCAGATGGAGGATGTGGGGGAGTCCTGGGGGCGGGGAGCTCCTGCCTTCCTGAGGTGCATCTGGTGTTGGCTGAACCCCAGCGGCCAGGACTGGCCTGAGGAGACCAGGAATCCCCTGCAGGTCTGCCTGGAGAGAACAGGCGGGGCCTGTGGGACCTGGATCCTTTTCTCTTGGATCCAACTCTTGGGAAGGCGGATGTGGAGGTACTTTGAACAGCAGCCAATGAAGAGAAATGACGCCCCTTTCTCCGGCAGGTACCGAGTGAACTTCAGGCCCAGATATGTCACTAAGTACAAGATGGTGACACAGTTGGAATGGAGATGCTGCCCTGGTTTTCGAGGGGGAGACTGCCAAGAAAGCCCCACGGACCCGGGGAAGACTCCCCGTCCCACGCCTGCTCGGCCTCAAAACAGTATGAAGAAAGCCACAGGTAACTTCTCCGTTGTCCTGCTGTGCGTGGATGCCATCAGCATTTCCAGTGCTCCTTCCAACTGTAGGGTTCACAATGGACAAAGTTGAGCTTTCCAAGGTCTTTGAATAACACACAGGAGACACGCGTGGCAGACATATTTATTTGCAGGAGTGGTAGCAGTTGGAAGAAAATCTTTCTTCCAGGTAAATTGCTTTGTTAAGGTCCACTTGTAAAAGTCATGGCCTTAGGAATCAGCATAGGAAATGACTGAAGTAGCCTAGAGGCATAGATGTTAAGAGATTCAAATATAGTATTGACTTGTTCTTTCTTCACTTTTCACTTACAAAGCTCTATGTGTTAGGGTTCTCCATAGAAACAGAACCAACAGGTGCATATACATATATGTAAATATTTTGAGATTTATGATAGGAATTGGCTCAGGCTACCATGGGGATTGGCAAGTCCAATTCCGTAGGGCAGGCTAGAACTTGGGAATTCCAGTGAATGTTTGGATGAATAAGACAAGCTAGCTAGCTGAAGTAGAGATAGAAATTCTTCTTCCTTACTGCTGAAATAATCAGTTCTCCCTTTACGACTTTCAACTGATTGGATGAGACTTTTCTCGTTGAAGGCAATCTCCATGTTGGGTGTCATCACCATGGGTGCACTCAATAACTAATGATTTAAATCCATGAAATACCCTTAGAGTAAGAACCAGGCCAGTGCTTGCTTTGACCAAACAAGTGGAAGGCATAACCTGGCCAAGTCAACACATAAACTTAACCATCACACCCCATGCATCTGAATTTAAAAGAGCTAGAATTTTTTTGGGGAAAAAATGTTTTTGTTTTTTGTTGTGGTAACATATATAAGATAAAAATGGCCATTTTAACCATTTTTAAGTGTACCTTTCAGTGGCATTAAGTACATTTACAATGCTGTGCTTACATCACTACCATCCATAACCAAAACTTTTTTTATCACCCAAGATTGAAACTCTGTACCCAGTAAACAATAGCTCCCCATTCCCACCCCCTTTTCCTCCCTAGCCTGTTCACCTTTGTCTTTAAGTGTAGCGTTAAGAGAAGGACTTTGAGGTATAAAAACTTTTTGGCATTTTGCTCTACATCACTTTATCTTATCTCTTTTGAAGTGGAGTCACATAGATGTAGCCTCGATTTTCTTATGAAATTAAATGCTTAAGTCATCTTTAAATGATTATATTTTCCCATGAGGTGTTTTCTTCAAATTTGAAACTGGCAGTGCTTCCCAACCTAACCATCTGTAAAATGGTTTGAAAAATAATTTTTTAATGTCTAAAATAGTGCAAAACAATTGAAGAATGTTTATAAAATATAGGAAGAAAATTTTAAAGTACAGTCTCACCACCAAATGATAACTACTGTTAACATTTTGTTATAGAACATTGCTTTTTCCTACATTTGCATAAACATTTTGTTAAAGAAAAAGATATTCATCCCACAAATACTTATTGAGCTTCTTTATTTGGCAGGCTCTATTCCAGACTCCTGGGATAAGTAAAAAACAACGTAGACATCATCTCCGTCTTTGTGGGACCCCCTGACTCTTAGGGAAAGCACATGTTAGACAAGTAATTACAAGAAATCATGGTAAATACTTTTGAGGGAAACATGAGTAGAAAGCTATTGGATCAAAGCAGTTTTTGTTGAATTTTAGTTTTATCAAAGTTTAAAAGTACGTAAAATTTTATGAGCCAAAAAGCTCTATGGACTATTAAGAAAAGCAGCAATCTCCTCATGCCTCCTTCTTCCCCATTTTTCCTCCCCAGAGGTAATTACTTCAAACTCTTTATATGATTCTTTCAGAATTTACCTCTGTATCAATTTTCATTATGGAAGGTAAGGATTTAATTCCTTCTCCTCCACTCCCCAACATGCTATTCCTATACCCCATCCTTTCCATACAGGTATATCATATTTTTATTGGTTCAAATAATCAGTGTTCACATTGTAATAACTATGTAGCAAATGCTCACAACTGAGCCATGTAGTATACTATGAATACTTTTCCTCTCCTTCACATCTTTTTGATGCCTCTAGAATTAATAATTACGTTTTCCTTTGCTTGGTTTTCCATGTTTTTAATCCCTATTTCAACCCAAACTCTCCTCTGCTTATCTAAATTTCTTATTACTTTCAGACACATCAGGTTCATCTCTCCTAGATTCTTCTCACATGCTGCACCTGTACTAGTCACCCTCTTTTCCTGGTTCCTGGCTGTCATCCTGGTATCTTAACCTGCCCCTCTCCTCTTGAATTCCCTATTTCTTACATCCCCCAGCTTATTCTTTCTTGGTTTATTCCCTTGTTTGGGTGGCACACATCCTCTGGTAGCTTCTTGAGATCAATGCATGGGAGATATGCCTTCAGACTATATAGTATCAAAAAGTTTTTTTTTTTTTTCCTAGCTTCAGAATTCTGGGTTGGAAATAATTTTCCTTCAGAATTTTGAAAGCATTGTTCAATTTTCTTCTAGCTTCTGTTGCTGCTGTTAAAAAGTCCAAAATCATTCTGATTTCTAATTTTTGTGTGACCTTTTTTTTCCCTTTTTGTCCTTCTTTTTGCCCTTATAGTGGGATTGAGGAGGGAGTGAAAGGGAATGCTTATCCTCAATACACTATCATTATAGCAAACTTAGTATTTTTAAAATTAACAATCTATAATGAACAACTTTCCATGTCATTATATATTCTACAATATCATATTATGGCTTCAGAGAATTTGATTGAATGTATTACAGTTTAAACAATCCCCTACTGTTGGTTGCTTAGGTTGTTTGCAGTTTTTCACTATGATAAATAATATTCAAATTAAAATATTTTCTATTAAATTTTTGCATTCATCCTTGACCCTTTACTAGAATAAATTTCTAGGAGTGTAACTATAGGGTCCAAAGGACTCTGAGAATTTTGGTACATGTTGGCAAATTATCCTTCAAAAAAGTTGTGGCAATTTACAGTCTCCAGTGGTATATGAGAGAAGCATTTCCTACAACCTTGATCTTCTCCTATTCTTCTGCCCTTTCTATTTCCTTTGTCCAGAATGGCCTTTCATTTGTATACAATTCAAAAGCTTGTTTTCTTCTTCTAATGTTTTGAGATAGAGTACATTTTTCAATATGGAAACTACGGTATAGTTTCTAGTTCTCTATGAGGAAAAATATGTGATTGGGAGTTTAGACATCTGAATTCCAGTCTTTGTTTTAGCATTAAATTAATTTTAATAAATAATAGCTGTAAGTATGACCTTGTGCAAAAATTTAGAGGAGGAAAAAAGCAATGAACATTAAGCTCAAATATCTACAACATTCTAAAGTTACTTCCAGTGTTTGTCAGGATACATTTATGTACTTTAACCGTAATCTAGTTTGTGCTTGACTTTTTCTACTTTACCTCATGTGTTTCATTATAGTGTTCAGGCCTGTCAGTTTTACCTCTCCAGTATTCCTTGTGTTCTATTTTGTTCAAGGGCCTGGTATGTCCATTATTTTATTGCTGCAGGTTTCAATAGTCTTTTTGTTTCATTTATGTCTCTTTCAATTTATTTTCATTTTATGTCTCCTCATGATCATTTTTATGATTTCTTTTTTTCTTTTGGACTCTTTTCCATGGAGATATATTTCTCAAAGTAGTATTACCAAAAATTTGATATTTATATTCTTTGTCTTAGTGAATCTTACTATGTATGACCAGATGGCTCTATTTTTAGAAGACACCAATAAAGTCAGTTGCTTCCTTGCTCTTTTGCTTTTAGTTTTCCCAAGTGCATAACAGGACTAAATAATGTCTATGAGACTTTTAGCGTAGGGATACTAATAAAAGAACATTCAGAGTTGCTTTGAGGATAACTTCCTGCTCATCTGATATACTGACCAACAGCTAGTGGGTGGATCTTGCTAAAGTGGCATCTTGTGGTTTTACAGTGTGCAGTCAACCTTTGGGGTGTGGCTGCATTTCACTAATGTGGGAAGTGATGTATTCATATGATGAAAGCAGGTAAAGAATATTCAATACCTAATATGTGCCATGCACATGTTCTCTTAATATCCAAGGAGGGAATATGGTACCTCCATTTTATAGAAGAGCAAGTTATTATGGTTTACAGAAGTTAATTAACTTGCTCAAGGGGCAGGCAGTAAGCAGCAGAGCCAGAATGCAAGTGAAGGTCTATTTGACTCCAAAACCATACTCTTCCCCAATTTCCCACAATAATTACCTGCAATTAGGTAGGGGACCTGTAAATGAAGGTTTAAGTGTGTTCCCTAAATATCCTGCTCATCATCTTTGCAGAAATTCACTACAGGTAGAAAATGTTAAGTCATATCAATTCTTTCTTAAAACAGATAATGAACCAAACCATCTCTCAGATCCTAAGAAGACTTTGGTGCCAACTCGTGCAGCAGAACCAAGCCAGGCAGTAGATCCAGGGCAGGGACCCCTAGAACTTCAGGAAAAGAAAATCCAGGTGCTTGAGGAGAAGATTGTCCGACTCACAAGGACAGTTCTTGATCTCCAGTCTTCCATTGCTGGAGTGAGTGAAAACCTCAAACACACCATTCAGGATGATGCCAGTAAAATGCTGGCATCTTGGCTCAGCAACCTCCACCCCCGACCAGGGCCTGACAGTGCCATTGGTGGGGACACAGAAACGGTCCAGCTTCCTGACATCCTCAACACTAAAGAATCTGGCATGAAGGATATCAAGTCTGAGTTGGCTGAAGTCAAGGATGCTCTGAAGACCAAGAGTGACAAGCTGGAAGAGTTGGATGGGAAAGTGAAGGGATATGAAGGACAGCTCAAACAGCTCCAGGAAGCTGCCCAGGGCCCTATGGTCACCATGACCACCAACGACCTTTACCAAGCCTATGTAGATCGTAAGATCGATGCCCTGAGAGAGGAACTCATAGAGGGAATGGATAGAAAGATGGCTGACCTGAAGAACTCATGTGAGTACAAGCTGATTGGTCTCCAACAGCAGTGTGATGACTATGGAAGCAGCTACTTGGGAGTGATAGAGCTTATAGGGGAGAAGGAAACAAACCTGAGAAAAGAAATAAATGACCTCCGGGCCCGGCTACAGGATCCTTCAGCCCAGCCAAATTGCTGTGGCCATGAAAAGAATGGTGACTTTGGTCAACAGATCAAGACCTTAGACCAAAAGATTGAAAGAGTTGCTGAAGCCACGAGAATGCTGAATGGGCGAATGGACAATGAATTTGACCACCTCACAGTTCCAGCACTTGATGTGGACTTTGATACAAGGTGGAATGAACTAGATGCAAGGATCAATGTGACAGAGAAGAATGCAGAAGAACATTGCTTTTACATTGAGGAAACCCTACGGGGGACCATTAACAGAGAGGTAGATGACTTGAAGCGACTTCTTGATCAGAAAATCCAGTCTCTGGAAGACCGTCTGGGGAGTGTTCTCCTAGATATCACCAACAACACTGATGCAGAATTCACTCCCCTGGGGTCATCCCTACCAGGTGTGTCAGGGAATGAACAGGTCATGACCGAATTAAATCACTTGAAGAATAAAGTTCAAGTTGTTGAGGATATTTGCCTGCAGAACTTCCAAGGAGAGCTGCATGGAATGGAAGGTACTTTGCCAAATGGGGAAGACCACACAGTGGGTGACAATTCAAGCCTTCTGAAATCTCTCAATGACACAATGCATAGGAAGTTTCAAGAAACTGAACGTAGTATCCAGAAACTTCAAGAGGATTTTAGCTTTCTTTATTCTCTGCTAAATCACACAGAAAATGATGTGACTCATCTTCAGCAAGAGATGAGCAATTGCAGAGACGTGGGTGGGTTTACTAAGGTGGGTGAGAACCACCCATCTACTCAGGAGCCCATGGCTGATTGCTGCAGCCAGCTGGAGGAGAGGTGGCGGAGTCTTCAGGGCCAGGTACTCTCTGACCTGGACACCTGTAGGGAAAATACACAGGGTATCCAGAGGGAGGTCTCTGTGATCGAGGGCAGGGTGTCTCATATGGAAAAAACTTGCAGCAAACTGGATTCCATCTCAGAAAGTCTCCACGGCATCAAGGAGGGGCTCAACAGGCATGTCAGCAGCCTGTGGAGTTGCATCAGGCAGATGAATGGGACACTCAGGTCACATTCCAGAGACATTTCTGGCCTCAAGAATTCAGTCCAGCAGTTCTATAGCCATGTCTTCCAGATTTCTACTGACCTGCAAGATCTGATCAAATTCCAACCATCAGCAAGTAAGTTTACCTTTAAATTTCTGTTTCTTGTGTGTGTTTGCAGCATGTGACAGATTTGTGCTAGATTTTGGACAGTTTGTGGAATTCACTAGACTACATCAGTGCTGCTCCAAGTGTGGTTCATGGATTGGTGCCAGCTCATGAATTGTTTGTTGCTGGGTGGCAATGAGATCAATACTGACGTTGATCAATGCTTTCGTTGAGAGTAAGCATTTAGCAAACCCTAAAAACATTGCTGCAGCATGTAAGTACATGATTTGTGTATTTTACAAAGGTATCAGTCCACAGCAAATTGAAAATGAAGGAAAACTGATCCTTCACCCTGGATAGATTTAGAAATACTGATCTGTGCTATCAGGATGGTGAGCTTAGAGTTGGGGTCAGGTTTTTTGCATAACATCTTGGAGCTGTGGGTTCTGTCAGCCCCCTCTCTTATTTAGGTAGTCTCCTGTATGCTTATCCATCAACGCCCTACAAGCATCACTTTGTTTTTGTTTCTGTCATTATAATCTTTGCCTTCATCATCAGTCCCCCTCCCATCCCCTAAAATCTAGGGCCTGGATAATGGTGGATTCAACACTGTCATAGTCCTTTCTAAAGGCACAGGACCAGGGACAAAATTATTTTCAGGAAAGTAACTGCACAAAGCTTCATGGTGCATGGCTCTATGAAGTGTATCAACGATGCTTAGAGAAATACTTGTTATATGTTGGACACTCTACAAAGGTTCACAAAGAGGCCCTTAATATATATTTTTTAACTTTTAATTTTGGATACTTTCGAACTTACAGGCTAGTTACATACCCCATACAGAGAATTTCAACATACCCTTATCCCCCCAGATACCCAGTTCCACCCATATAAATATTTTGCCACATTTGCTGTATCATTCTATCTATCCATCCATTATATTATCCATCCATCCATCTATGAATCCATTTCCTGAACAGTTAAATATAGATTCTATACATCATGCTCCTTGGACACTGAATACTGCCATGAACATTTTCTCAAGAACAAGGATTTTCATTTATATAACCTCTACCTTCAGTGCAAGTATCAAGCTCAAGAACAGTCTATATTCCAATTTTTCATATGTCTCAAAAATGTCCTTTGGGGCCTTTTCTCCTCCATTATTAGATCCTATCCAAGATCACACAATACATTTAATTGTCATTGTCTCTTTAGTTACTCATTCTTTTTTAAATTGTGGGAGCACACATAAACTTTCCCATCTCAACCTCTCCCAAGCATACCATTCTGTGCCATTATTCATATCTACACTGTTGTAGTACCCTCACAACCTTTCCTTATTAAAAATTACCCATCTCCCCAAACAGAAACCCAATACCCCATTCCCCCTGCAACACCTGCCCGCCCCCCCCGACCCCACCCTAGCAACCTGTACTCCCATTTCTTTCTCTATGAGCTTGTATATTCTCCCTTATTTTCTTTGTAGTTACAATGGAGCTTAAATCTAACAGCCTAAATCTGTAACACCCTTGTTTGCATTTGCATGTTTATGACTCCAAAACAACTGATTTATCATTACTTTTTATGCATTTGCCTTTTAGATCCTGTAAAATGTAAAAAAATACAATAGTATTGGCATTTATATTTACCCATCACATTACCCTTACTGGAGATCCTTATTTCTTCATGTAGCTTCAGTCTATTGTCTAGTGTCTTTTCCTTTCAACCTGCAAAACTCTTGTTGGCATCATCACTAGGGCTGGTCTAGTAGTAATGAACTCCCTCAGGTTTTGTCTATCTAGGAATGTCTTAATCTCTCCCTCACTTATGAAAGATAGTTTTGCCAGATATAGAATTCTTGGCTTGCAATTTTTCAGCTCTTTAAATGTCATCCCACTTCTGTCTTGCCTCCATGATTTCTGATGAGAAATTGACAATTTTATTGAGGCTTCCTTGTACGTGACATGTTGCTTCTCTCTTGTGGCTTTCAGAATTCTCTATCTTTGGCATTTGACAGTTTGATTATAATATGTTGCAGTGTGGGTTTATTTGGGTTTATCCTGTCAGTGAGTGTTCAGTGAGCGTTTTGGATGTGTATGTTCATGTTTTCCATTAAATTTGGGACATTTTCATCCATTATTTCTTTGAATATTCTCTCTGATCCTTTCTCTTTCTTCTCTTTCTCAGATTCCAATAATGCATATATCGGTCCCAAGGTTCCTTTGGCTTTGTTTACTTTTCTTCATTCTTCCTTCTACTTCTCAGACTGGTAGGTTTCAATTGTCTTATCTTCAAGATCATTGAATCTTTCTTTTGCCAGCTCCAATCTGTTATTGGACCTTTCAAGGGAATTTTTAATTTCTGTTACTGTGGTCTTCAGCTTTTTTGGTACCTTTTCATAATTTCCATCTCTATTGACATTCTATTTATGTTCATCTATTGTCTTCCTGATTTCCTTTATTTCTCTTTTTTTTTAAAGATTTTATTTATTTATTTATTTATTTACACCCCCCCTGCTGCTTGTGCTCACTGTGTCCATTTGCTGTGTGATTTTCTGTGTCTGCTTGTCTCCCTTGGTTGGGTTGTCCTGCTGCGTCAGCTCACCGCGCCGCGCGGGCTGGCTTGTCTTCACCAGGAGGCCCCGGGAATTGAACCCGGGGCCTCCCATATGGTAAACGGGAGCCCTATCGATTGAGCCACATCCGCTTCCCTCCTTTATTTCTTTGTCCATATTTTCCTTTAGGTCTCTGAGCATATTTAGGACCATTTTAAAAAATCAATATCAGGTATGTCCCAGGTCTGATGCTCCTCATTGATGGTTGCTAATGCTTTTATTTTTTTCCATTACCTAGACCTTCACTTTCAGTTTCTTTGTATGTTTTTTTAAATCTATTTTTACAACCTGGATTTTCTTATATTTTGATATGTTATCACTGGAATATGACACTGGACATCTGTTCCTTAAGCTTGTATTTTGCCTGTGTTAAGGGAGAGCTTTCCTTTGAATGCCAGGAGCTACCAAAAAAATAAAAGAAAATTTCTTTCCTGTCTGCAGATTGACCTGAGACAGTGGTTTCCTTCAGGGCTTATCCATACAATGAATTTAAAGCATAGACGACACCTTAATGCTTTCTGTGCAGGCCTCTTGTCCTGGGCATGTGCATGTGATCCTAGGAATTCCCCATTTACATAGCTACACGTCCTCTCTTCCCTAGGAAACCGTTTCTTCACAGTCCTGAGCATTGTACTTTATGTCTCACAGCCAGCAGTCCCTTGTCCCAGGCAGTACCACTTGACTGCTCCCACCTAGTATTCTATAGGAGAGCTCTGTGAGCTGCCTTCTACATGCAGAGCAAGTTTTGGGACAGTGAGTCCCTCAGGCCACCACCAGATAGACTGAACCAAACATACATGCTTCCAGTGTGTGCAAGAGGGTTACTGTGCTTTCTCCAAAACTGGGACTGGTGATTCACTCTAAGAGCATGGGCCAGCTCCACAACAAGCCAATGAGGAGGGGAGAGGGACCAGCCAGGGCACCCCAAAATCCTACTGCTTTTAAGATGCCTTTTTCTGGATTCAATGCTCACCCCATTACTACAGTCCTTTAACTATTTTCTGGTGCTTTGAGAAAGATATTTCAGCCAGTTCTTGCTGGTTGTTCAAAGCTTCTGGGGTGGGGGTGGGGAGATGGAACCCTGAAGTGTCTCACTCTGTGAATCTTGATGGGGGTGGGACCCCATCATAGTTTTAAGTAAGTAAAGCTTATTTCTTTGTTACTTTGGAGGCTAACCACAAAATCCTTGAAAGAGCAGCTCTTGTGCCTAGATTCTTATTTTTAGATAGTTTCAGTAATGAGACAGCCATTTCTAATCAGAAGCAGGATAAAAGAGGAACCAGGAGGGACTCCTGGCTTTACTGAGCACTTTCTACGTAGCAGGTCCTGGGTCATTCCTTTCAGCAGCATATCTGACTTGGCCGCATGACTGCCTCCTTAAGAAGGTGCAGTGGTTTTGGAACATACCTGGTCACGCAGCCAGTGAAGTAGCAGAGCCTGGAGGGGGATCCAGGCTGGTTGGCATCCGAGATTCGTCTTTCCATCCCAGCACACATCTGCTATGCCTCTGAGTTGAAAGCAAACATATTTGATCCACACAGACTTGCCGGGGGCCAGCTGTGTGCCCAGAAGAGACCATTTCCTGCCCTCCCCTCTCCTTGGGTTCTTTTGGTCAGTGCCCCACTCCCTGCAGGCCTTATCGCCTCTCTGCCTTGATCGGCTTTAGGGGAGCTTACTGGGGCCCTCACAGGTTGAGCTGAGATTTCATGGCCTCACATCAGCCTCGTCTGAGGATTTTATGATCAGGTCCCTGAAAAGGACATAAAACCTGAGGAGGTGAGGCTAGGGAAAGAGGCAGACCGGGCCAGGCAGGGGAGGGGCATGTGAGGAGTGGGTTGGACCATGGCTGTTCCTGGAGCAAGGTACTTATTTTGCAGATAAGGAGTCACTCAGGCCCAACAGGATCAGAGAGCTGGCCCCTGCCCTGGTGTTCTCCCCATCACACCTCACTATTTATAACCCTCCCCCTTGCTCCCCAGGCCCTCTTGCTCAGCTCCTCTATCTCTGGAATGTTGAGTAAAGGTCACAAGACCATGTGTGAATGATTGTCCTTTGGGGGGACTGTACTTTATAATAACAGATTGAAGCAGATATTTCCAGTTGATTGGCAGCTCCCAGGCAGTAGGAAGAGCTGGGTCAATTCTTTATTAAAGAAAGTTTTATTTCTTTCTTTCTCCATTTCTTCCCCACCCCCGCCATTGTTTGCACTCAATGTGTCTGTTCGTTGTGTGCTGTCTTCTTTTTAGGAGGCACTGGAACCGAGGACCTCTCATGTGGGAGGGAGGCGCCTAATTGCTTGAGCCACCTCGGCTCCCTGCTTTGTTGTGTCTCTCATTGTGTTTCTCTCTTTATTGCGTCATCTTGTTGGGTCAGCCCGCCACGCCAGCCTGTTACATCAGCTCGCTGTCTTTCTTGTCTACTTTAGGAGCACCCAGAACCGAACCCAGGACGTCCCATGTGGTAGGCGGGAGCTCAACCGCTGGAGCCACATTTGCTCCCCAATTCTTTCACATTTTTCCCTTACAGTAGGAGTTGGAGGTGAATGCCTTTAAAGAGAAGGTGGCTTCTAAAGATTTTCCTTGGGAAGAACTCATTGTTTTGTGAATGTAGAATGCATGGACTTCTGAGGATTTCATTGATTTAAAAAAGGAACCCAAAATAAAAAGCCTCATTGATGTCGAAGGACTCTGGGAGGTCTTGGAGAAAGACCTCAACCTATGGTAGGAGGCTTCTTGACATAATTGCAAGAAAGAATTCAAGGACTAGTCATAGAGTAGCAGGAGAATTTAATGTAAAGCAAAAGCACACACTCAAGATGGGAGTGCAGGCATGCGAGTCGCACGAGTTGTGCCTGCTGGAGCTGGGGTGCTGTTTTATTGAGGCTGGGCTTCCCCTTCTTCCTGCCCCCCCCATGTAAATGAGGACTTGTAAGTTCCAGCGTTCTCATTGGCCTGCCTTATGCAAAAGGGGGATTGAAAACTACAGCGTTGCGTCGGCTCTCTGTTCCTGCTGGAGTGGAAACTGTCCAGGGGAGGGGTCGGTGAAGCATGTGGTTGGTCAGGTAACGGGTGGGCCTCCTGTCATCTGGTATCTTCTAGCATTAGGCCTTGGCCACTAGGCCTGGGGTGGGTGATTTTCCCTGTGGTTAGTATCAGCTGACAGTAATTTTCCCTTGGTCGTCCTCCATTGCCAAGTTATCTCCTGTCTCCTACCTTTCCCTACCTCATTCCCCCCTCAGAGAATTCCATCCCTATTCTTAAGGGATGATGAAGAAGGAGAATCTGTCTTCTGTAACTACTACTTGCTGTCATTGGGATGTTGTCCCTACCTATCATGGGAGTGGAATTCTCTGGCTGCTAAATCTGTAGATCACAAGGGAGGCTCAGCTGGGAGGTTTTCTGTTGGGAATGGAGGAAATCCTTGCATGACCATGATCTTAAAGAGGAGCTGTTGAAGTCTGGAAGATACAAATGTAATTAGTAGGTTGAATAAGCAGGGCCCAAAGATTAAGAGTAGAATGACCAGAACTAATGGCCCCAGGAGGGGAAGGAACTAAGTGAGAACGGATTTTGTAGCCTCCCAGTTGAATTTGGGTAGGACAGTTTTTCCCGAAGGAGTAGAGCCATTTCGCCTGATCATAGCCTTCAACTTGACCTGTTACGTTGACATAAGTGTATCAGTTCTTGTTAATGATGGTACAGGCACCACCTTGTTCAGCCAGGAGATAGTCCAAAGCCAGGTGGCTGTCCAAGAAGACATTGACCAGGGAATTGAGGGAGGTGGATAATTTACTTATGGCGTCTCCTATAGCCTGGGCTAGGTCTCCTAATTCTCGAGAGAGATTTCTGATGGTAACTTTGTGACATGTAACTCCGCCTCCCCCAACCCTCCCAGGGAGCTAAGGCCACTGCTTCCCTGATTCCAGTTAGCACTAGGCCTGTTGCCCTTTCCTGGAGATGGCCTGTTTTTAGCAGGGTTTTAAAGGAGTTAAATATGGCAATGCTGAAGTTACTTGGGGTTAGGGTTCCCAGGGTACACTGACCCTGAAGTGCAAGTTATCGATGCAGGAAAAGGAAACAAGTCCCCGAATGAGTTACAGAGAAAGACATCACCAGGAGGGAGATGGATACTGGTGACCTCTGGAGGGGTAAAAGCAGATAAATTGAAAGAAGATTGGGAGGAGTGACATGAGACTCAGGGGGCTACTTCTTAAGAAATGGGGGAGTTGCTTGGTGAGGCCGTCAACAAAGGCTTGGTCTGCGGCAGACGAGGACTCAAGCCCTGGTTCATGGGTACTTTGGCTGTTTCTGTATCTGTACCGCTGGTAGTAATGATAGCAAGCGTTCGGCAATTACCTCTTTAGAGGAAGTATTGAGAGAGGGAGATGTACCCAGAAAGAAACAGGGTACACCAGGGCCTGAATCGTTCTTAACTATTAGGGGTGCGTGAAAGGATGTGTGTGTAGTAGCCGTCCCTTCCACTCACGTGGATGTATTTAAGATGTTACCAATAAAGACGTTTTCAGTGAGGTGAGGGTTGTATGGCATATCTAACAGTCCAATTGAGTGTGGGTTTTTGAGGTACCAGGGATCGGGTATTGAACCTGGGACCTCATATGTGGGAAGCCAGCACTCAACCACTGAACTACATCGGCTTCTCTGAGGTTTATTATTTTTTTTT